>LQRL01150265.1:13988-33871 GCA_001703475.1 Hydroides elegans
GATCACAATGAGGGTAGGTGTGAAGATGAAAGCGCCGCCGAACCCTGTTAAAAAAAGATATCAATTTAAAACCAATTGGGCAATAATTTAAGTACATGTATTTTTAGAATTGACTGAAGCAACATATAGGTTCTTAATAAACAAGGGGAGCTGAAAAAAATATAAAAACGGAGATTACATATGTTTTTTAAACAAACAATTATTTAAGTTTTTTTTTATATATAATCGACCGCAGTCAACAAATAAGAAGCTCATGAAAATATAAAACCAAAGGTTGTAATAAATAAGTGAAAGTCGAGTTAAGCTGAGGTAGACAACAAAATTGAATTCTTATCAGATTGTTTAGCATAGATCTTGATTTTGTTTTATATAAATATTTTCATTTAGTGTTGCCAAATTATATGGATGATGCGACACATCACTCACTTTAATTCTCATTTCAAATAAGTATGTTGATAAATGTGTTTGACTTTAAATTAAAACATAAACTAATATATATATTCATTCACTCACCCGCCAGCATGCCGTAGGTAAGATAGACCCAATAGATGTTGGTAGCAAAGGCCATACACATAACACCAATGCCGACAAGTAGCCCACCGAACATGACCACAGGTCGACAGCCCCACTTCTCGCAGGACAGACTGCTTAGTGGACCTGTCAATCAATTAATAAATCAATCATTCAATCTACCAATCTATCACTATAATAATCATAATGCGATGAATTGTAAAGTACCATATTTATATCGGAAACCACGAAAGAGAGTTGAACTGCAGGTTTTTTAATTGGTTATACATACAATGTAAATTGAATACCTTAATTAAAAGCGAGTAATGTGTTGCCCACTATGCAAATATAGCTGGGTTTCATAAGGAATTAGGCCATGGTAAGCTCTATTTAACATTCACGTTCCTTGACAAGTATATCTAGATATATATTTAAATTCCAAAAGCGACACCTTTCACCTGAAAAAGTATTTAATATATTATTGAATTACTTGTATTTGAAAAGTCCGCCACTCCACTTCAACTTAAATCATTCAGTAATCACTCTTACAAATAGCTTATCCCCTCACCAAAAACCATACGCATCGTGTTGAATAACGCATGGACCCAAGCAGTCTCTGTAGCTGAGGTTTCAAACTTCTCTATGAGCACAATGTAAATGACTCCAAAGCTTCGCGGCATGCCAACCTAGAGAAAAATTCGGTTTCTATTGTGAAGTGGATGTGATGAAGCGAAAAACAAATGTTTGTACTTTTCTAAAGTGAAACATTTATTATTGGGAACTTGAATAATTTGTTATTTACGCAAATAAACCATAGAAGAATACAAAAGGAAATTCATGTATTTATAAAGAATTATTGAAAATTTTGACGCGATAAAGAATCGCACTTTCAAATCCCCGACTAGCGTAGTTGATCGTTACTATTGTCTGGACAGCAGAGCAGCAACACACATAAAGATATTCAAATGTGACTGGTACTAACAATAAGTTTTTAATTGGTGTTTTGATTGACTGTCCTACCAGAAGAGTATTGGCCAGGAAGCAGGCGGCAACAATCACCCAGCCGAAGCCGCCATCTGGAAGACGTGGGTCATGCATGGCCCACTTCAAACTGAAATAGCAGAACTGGACGATTACAACTGAAATAACACACACAAAAAAAAATATTTACAAAAAAAATAATAAGATTGTATTACTTGTCAAACTAAATAGGATTGTCAATAAATTCCTCTTAAATCATGCCAAAACTTTCCTTCTTTCCTTGTAGCGATAATAAATGGAAAACCTAAACGGTGTCCTGCCATCCCGCCCACTTGATCTACACCCGTAAATAACCCTTCACGTATGTCTGCCATCAGCACCAGTGTGAAGAACTACCCACATGGGCGATTTTGAGCTGCCTCACGACGTCAATATGTGTATTTAATAGTCAGAATTCATTTGACTTGGGACCGGTTCAACGTGCGATCGTATCTACCCACCACTATATTCTTAAAGCAAAATAAATATACGGTTTTGCTGATTCCGCTTGTATGATGGCACTACCATACAGCAAAACCCATTTAGGCATTTGGACTCAATAATGAACTTACGAATGAGAGTTACGAGTAAAAGTTTACTAAAACTAGTACGAGTAAAAGAAAAACATGAGTATTTCCTCTGGTTGCGGCGGTCTGACTATTTGGACACACGATTAGGTACACGTTCAGGATGATGCAGTTGTTAAGTGATCAATAAATGATTGCATTGATAATAACACTCACCTTAATCGTCCCAGATCAATAAAGATCAAATATCACCGATTATCGCTCAGTTCTTTTTCGATAAAAATGTTGCACTGGTATTCCCGAATTGGCCTACCCGAATTTCCTGTATAAATATATTATTTTTTTTAATCCAAGAAGCTTAATTTGAAATAATTCCTAAAAGTTCATTGATATTTTTAATCCGTAGACGTGAGCATAAGAAAGCGTTAATAAGCCACCTAAACAATAGCTTATTTTATCTTTATTACCTGTTACTGTTTCGTCAATAGTCAGGGGCATCAAACGAAAAAAAATATATGTTCAGATAAAAAGCTTAATTTACACAAAAAAAATGTCTGCAACAATCACTTTTTTACGTGTCACTCTCTTCAGATTATTCATTTCCATGGCGACCTATCAAGTGGTCAACATGTAATTTTGTCATTTTGTCGACCAATATAACTTTTAGCTGTTGACTTTTTGTCAACCATGTCATGGTTTCATTAAATTCATTAGCTTAAACAGTCCTTCAATTTCCAATATTGTTATGTCTTAGTGTTTATGAAATTCTATTAGTTTCAAGTCGTTAAAAAATAATCATGTAATGAAGAGTCTGGATGATAATATGTTAAGAGTCTATGGATAGCACTTTGAATAATGTACGTATACGTACTATTTGCTGAGAAGTTGGACATTGCATAAATACATGTCTTTTCAATAAATGTGTCCTTTAAGAAAAAAAGAATAACTCAATGAGTGTAGATTCTTATTTCACATGACACATTTGCATAAGGATAACAGTAAAATAGTTTTCGCTAAAGTATCATCTACATCAAATGTCTTTGCAATATGCTCAATTAAATTATACTAAAATATTGTGATATTATTGCAGTTATGATAAAAGAATGGACAAATTTCTGTCAAGGACAGCCTCTTTGTTTAATCGATACAATCAAGAAATCTTTTCTTCCTTTGTAATGTTTATGAAAAGTACATAAACAATACATTGATCAATAATGTTAATATTGCATTCAATTATCGAAATAAATAAATAAAACATTTCAGAATTCGTATGAATAATTGAAATCTTTGCCGGATTATTGAAAAGTGACATAAATGTAAACATACATTTAAAATAGAGTCCTGAAAAAATACTGTTAACATTGATAAATTGCTGTATCAAACACAACAATTTACTAACATATTATTGCTGACAGCATATAATTCTATCTTCCTCGAACTATAGCGTTTTATGAATTAAATATAAACCTTTTAATGATAATAATAATAGAGAGTTTGGACAAAACATTATTTTCGGGATGACACTTTTGGTAGTCCACCTTAAGTATGTTGAATTTCTTGATTTTGTTATTCGTGCAATACTGATGGTGGTTGTTCTTAAATGTTTTCCACAAACTCCAAACATACTTTTCAAAACCTTTATCGAAATGAAATAATGTGCCCAAAACTGTATAATAATAATAATGATTTTCATTTCGATAGCAATAAGTCATAGATAAAAGATGCAACTTATTGAATTTGAACATAAGTAAAAATACTCGACACACAACATTAAAAAAATAAATCTGACTAGAATAAATTAACGTTCGATATAATACTGTGTAATAGTCACTGGAAATTATAACGACAATAAGGAATGAGTGCGTTTTCATACCGATATGTTTTACAACTTGGTTTTCAAATATTTTTGAAGTTTTTCTAACACAATATTGTGATTGACGCTGTTCCGGTAATAGGAATGATAACCCGCTGTCTTTATTTTGAATGCTTTGACAAAGGTTTTGCATGTATGGAGTCTACGCTCTTCTAACGTGATTATGCTTGCGATTCGCATTGCCTCTGCATATTTGAAGTCTGGAAAATATTGTACATGGCCCTTTTTTGAAAAGATTCTAGCTATTCTACTAGATAGTTTGGCACGGATGTAGAAAATACAAGGGCGGCATATTTAAGTTGAGACCGAATTATAGTTATATAAAACTTCACAGGGTCTTTTCTGCTCATGCGGGTTTTATTTAGAATAGTGAGAAATTGCAGCTTTGTCATTGCTTTCGAAACCATATAGGTAACATGTTTGTCCCGCTAGTCTTTTTAGTCCGAAATAACTTTAGAAACATCTAGTCTAACACCTCACTCGTTATGCATTCCAACCGGTAATAGGAATGATAAAACACTGTCTTTATTTTGAATGCTTTAAAAAAGGCTTTGCATATATTGAGTCTACGCTCTTTTAACGTAATTATGCTTGCGATTCGCATTGCCTCTGCATATTTGAGGTTTGGAAAATATTGTACATGGCCCTTTTTTGAATAGATTCTAGCTTTTCTACTAGGTAGTTCGGCACGGATGTAGAAAATACAGGGGCGGCATATTCAAGTTAAAACTTCACAAGGTCTTTTCTGCTCATGCGGGTGTTTTTAGAATAGTGAGAAATTGCAACTTTGTCACTGCTTTCGAAACCATAAAAGTAACATGTTTGTCCCACTAGTCTTTTAGTTGAGTTTTCCAAAATAACTTTAGAAACAGCTAGTCTTACTCCTCACTCGTTATGCATTCAAACGTGTAGCAAAACCAAAATATTGATTTGTTACTATATTAGTGTATGGTTATCATGATCTTTCACCACCCTCATGATAACACTAGAATATCAAGGAAGACAAACTAGGAATCACATAAGAAATTATACAAATTTTCACATATTACCTTTTAAAACATTAACAATGTATAAACATTGCTATTATTCCATTCAATCACATTAAATACTGGGATCGATGAGTTGTTCCTGCGTTTAACATTCGATATATTTTAGCCTCAACCAATTAAAACATTGAACATACAAAAAATAACCTCCAGTATTTGAATAAGTTAAACATAACGGACCGTAAAATATTTTATAGCTCATAGAATGTCAGAATCACTGTCATATCACTTGCAAAAAATGGAAGTGTGAAGAATAGTTAAACTGCCGTTGACCATCGCACAATATCAACTATCTAGTAAAAATAGCTACATGTGTGGTTTCTGTAAATTTGGGACTTTACTACTCATAGCAATAAGGGTAAACATTGATATTTGAATAGAACAGTATCAATTACATAATAGAACATTTGGAATGGTCTAAGTATTTTTCCTTGATTCTGGTCTTATAGATTGCGAAATCCTCAAATTCACAGCCTACATCTAAATCCCGATAAATATGCACATCTTAACCTTGCATGTTACCACAGCTCGTTTAATTAAACATCAGTTAAATATTTTATAACTATTGTATCCATGAAGCAAGTAAAACCTATATTTCCATATATGTTTCTTAAATATGTTCATTTTATTAAGCTAATAAATGTATTTATAGCAGTTGAAGTTTTTTAACAGATAGCTGAGAGCTCCTGAATAGTGATAAGCTAAATGTGTCACACTCAATGAATTAAATTTTGCTTCACCTAATTAAGAATTGAGATCAATTACCACAATGCAAATTTGAAACCTCTTTGGCTTGTTATGGATATTAAGTTTCTTTAATGCTCATCATTTATTCATGTGTTAAAACAGGGATACTCAACGAGTTGCTAAGTCCAAAGTTTGTTCTCATGGTTACTGAGACTAGTTTGCTAAGATCCATTGATGGCCTATATTTTTTAATTCATCATTTCAGTATGATATGTTGCTGAATCAATCGAATATTTGTCCTATTCAAAATTGATAGCCCCAATCTTGATTTTTCCTAATTGTACTCCATATATCATTTTATCAACGCTTCATAAAGCATTTCATATAGGAACACCTTTTTAATGAGCAAGCTAGTAAAATGTATAAAAAATATTTCGCCCTTGGTGAAGTATTATAACAATATCGTAAAATGATAAACACGTAACTGGGTTATATCTTTATTTTCAATGAAATGATGTGTTGTTGTTTGGTGTCCCTGATCGGAAACAAAGTGGCTGTCAATTACATGTGCACAATTCATCATAAAAATGAAAGGGAATAAATTTGTTTTATTTTTTTCGCACTTACATTTACTTTCGAAAAGAGTAATATTAATATATTGTCATTATGTTTTATGTTCTTTTCTCTTTCATCTACACATAAGCATAGACAATGCCATTGTATGAGCTAATTTTTGTTTAGATATATTTTGAATTTATATATCCTGACATTGTTCAATGTTCTTTTGTTTTTTTTTTGTTTTTTTTGCGAGTTTTTATTTGCAACGTATGGATGGGTGTACATTTTTAAACATCAAGTTTACAATAAGTATTTCAAAATTGTTCATAACAATAGTTTTTCTCACAATAACATAAATATGTTGTCTTTTAGACTCAAAATCTCGACAATAACAATGTCAATTATAACATATATTCAACATACATTATTATAGAGTTATCGTATCCAAATATAATTCAAAAACATGATTTCTCTCTATCTCTTGACTTAATGGGTCACACATTTTCCATTTATCACAAACAACATGAGAATTTCTATAATTTTATATACTAATATTTTCATCTCAAGTTTTTATTATTGGCATATAAAATACGGAGATACATTATACAGTTATAGGTAATAAACATAATTTAAAAGAATAAAGTATGATTCGTCTGAAAATTGCTATGACGTTTAAATACTTGCTTTATCCTTTAGCCATTTAACATAATGTTATTAATTTCTGTTTTATTTCATATATGTCTCTATTCTCAAGTACAGATTTTGTATTATGTATATGCAATTTATTTATTAACATTTGTTTCCTTATTTTATGTGTGTTGTTATTATTAAGTCAAGTACTCCTTGTGAAGTATATATTTAATATACAGATAATCACATATCTTTTCTCTTGCGTATATTAATAAAGATAATCATAATGGTTTAAGACAGGAAAATTCTGTATTTTCTATATGGAATTATTATTTTCTGGATCATTTTGCATACGAGATTGAGTTTTGCATAAAATTGTTACAGTCTTGGAACGAATACTAATTGTCATGAATGCCTAGCATAGTATTTCATTGCTTACTTTTTAAAATTTCATTTAAATTGCATCCCCTCATTCAAAGTCATGGATAACTAATAGATTCTAAAGCATTTCCATATAGGGAATACAATTAATGCATGCAGTACAAGCTCTTCACGATAGCATTGTGATGATGCCATGGGTTTAAAATGAATTATCTGAACAAAAGGTTGCTAATCAAATGTTTATTCTGGTTATGGAAGCTAGACCAAGAAATATGCTTGCGCACTTATGGCCATAAAAGAAAAGTTTATCATACAAATATCACTTCCTAAGACATCACTTATCAGCAAAGGAACATTCTATTGATCATTCTTACATTGAAAGTTAGTTTGCTCATTAATTGCTTGCAATTTTCCTTCTCCAGACTTCTCTTTTCATCTCAATGTTAAAGCTAGTTTTACAATGCAATAAATTTGTTAGTTATAGAAAAGTTTATTCATATTTTAAGTAAAATTTTAATGTCCTTCTTAAACTTGGTATAAGCATCTTAATTGAAGTGCATAATGCCTAAGCGGTGTGGATAGAATGAATGATTTCGAATATGAACTCAGATTATTATAAACGTAGAATCAGAGATATCTTGAGTATTTAAAACCCTTAGCCCATTTTAAACAGTTATTTTTATGAAATCTTAGGTCAAGTATAAATAAATACTTTTACTCATTTGCAAGGCACCCTTTCCTTTAATTATGAATAGTTAACATTTATTGTCACAATTTGTTTTTATGTATATATTAATCACACACTGATTGCTACTTGCATTCATGATTATGTTTGAATTGTTTGTACTATTGAATGCAAAGCGTTTGATTTTACATTATTGTAGTGCAAACATAATAATGATTGTATATCTCAATTCATTCCCGACATATTAACTTTCAAAAGTGCCAAGACACCGAATATATATAATCATGCAACCGCTATTTGCATTCATAATCATGGAGTAACCACCTATGCGCTTAACAATCCAGTACTAGTCAATACTTCATACTACTCCTAAGTAAAAAGTCTAATCTTGCTGCTGAATGCATCGTTTATCTGTGTGTAGGTATGGAACACTTGTGGGTGTGTTTATAAAGCTTAGATCACTATCAAATGTATAAGTAGAACCAACGGCAAAGCAATTAATAGATCCAAATAAGCTGCTTGCAATTAAAGAGGCCAGATTTTGTTGTTGACTTTTCTGCAAAAAAAAACCAAAAACATTTATAGCTGATTCGTCAGGTTGTATTGGAATATTGATTAACTAGTAAATAATGACTTTTTAAAGAATAGTTGTAATCTCAATAATCAAACGTAGCAATTTTAAATAACAATCAATTACTGCTTAGTATTACAAAACAACTTTAAACAATTATTGCCGTTCAGTAAACCGGTATCATATAATTTTATGTGCTTGTACACTTTTTACTATCATATTTCTTTATAATAATTAGCAATATCTCAACAATTGTTTTAATATCAATTAATAATCCAACCAGTGTATTATTTAACTTTTTATCATTTGTTTGAAAAGGATTGAAAATATGCAAAATGAAATAATACAAAAAATATGTTTAGAGAACTGACAGATTTTAGCAGATATAATAGTAAATTGTTTTAAAATACTGTATCATACAATAAAACAGCTAATGCTTGACATTTTCGGCATTACTGAATGTACACTTTTATCTCTTTATTTAATAGGATGTATAATATTTTTTAGAATGCAAAATTATCAATCTTGTAATATAATTATACATTATCCAATTACTTTTTTATCGTTTTGCAGGTGAAACACCTTTGCATTTCGATTATCTATGAGTAAGCGTGACATTTTGCAATGAAGAATAATTCAATTATATAGAGGCGGGTAACTTGATTACTTGAAGAACATATCATATCAAGTATATTAACTGTATTCGCTTTTTATAAAGAAAAAGAGATAGCGGTCCTATGTACCCGGTTTCTTTATTCAAAGCAATCAGACTTATGATAACATTTCAACACCACTTAGATTAAACTAATTTAATTTAAGTGAGATCAAAGTAAAACGCACACGCAACTCTTATTAAACGGATTGACATCTACTACAGATGGTACATAGATGTAAATGCATACATATTTACAAACCATTCTATTTAGCATTATCATTTATTCAAAATCGTATTCATAATCTTTACTTATGGCAAAATTAAAACGAAATGAACACAGACAAGTGCGCATAGTTTAGGATATGTACAAAAAACAGCAACTTAATCTTCTGTCCAATACTTTTAGCTGATAGATAAGTAGTGAAATTTATCGACATACAAACCGCTCTATGAAAGGTAATCGGCGGCGCTAATCTCTAATCGGGCTGGTGGATTCATCTTAATTTGTTGTGTTGGCACAATAAATTAGTGCACTGATTGATAGGTTACATTTGCCTCTGTAAACAGCTTAACTATGGAACCCACAATTGAATATCGAATCTATATATATATATTATTTTATTATATTAATTATATTATTTGTGTTATGATTACTTATCCTAATAATCTATGTTTTGTGCACAATAAACTATCTTATGCACAAGTTACAAACGATAATATATTTGATTTTCACGTCATATGGGAGCCAATGTTCGTGTCAAAACACCATTAGCATTAAAAAATATATGATTTACATCGGGCAAACATATCATTCATTTGTAACCAAACAAAACATGTCCTTTTTGGAAATTTAACAGCTTGACTTTCAAGGTGGCTGTTAAAAATCAAGTTGTAGTTGATACATTTAGTTGTAATTCATTACAATTGTAATTCATGAATGGGAAAAAAGTCGTTACTATTACTATTTCATGTTATTTTTTACATTGCATACTTTTAAGTATGTTGTAAGTGACGCATGATGCTATTATTAACGTTTGTTTGTAAGGAAATGAATTACGTATTATATAAGATGTATATTTTGAATACAGAGTCCGTTTGAAATATGCATTTTTCTTCAAATAATCATTATCCCAGGTATTGTTTTAATAAACAGACGAGATTTTATTGGTAAACGACATTTTTATTGGTTAACCTTATTTTATATGTTCATCATTATAATGACAAATATCTCAAAACAACGTTGAAATGAGCAATGACATTGTGTAGGAGAGGCACCAGTTTAATATCAGACAAGCGAGACAGTATTTGCACAAGAAAGAAGCATGATATGAATAGTGGCATTTCTCTAACGAGTACATGCCAGCTTTTACAGAAGTTATACCGAATGCCATGTTGTAAGTTAATGGCATTGCATTACTGATGTTCAAGCATCATTGGGAAAATAGAATTATATTAACAATCAGCATTATATGTTTATGCTTATATTGCTATAAAATTGTATTGCAGGTAAAGCTAAATAGTGACACGTTAAGTGGAAGCTTGAGCATCTAGACATTATAAGAAATGACAAATAAAAATAAAAAAGGCTGTATAAGCAAGCATGGAAAATGTAACACATAATACGTCTGCCGTCACAAACCAGCTTTGCTACATGCAAAATTTTGACTATGCAATTTATAAAAAAGTGTTTCCAATCGTAGCCATTATTGGTATAATCTGCAACTTTGTATGCTTATGTGTGATTCTTTTGGATAAACGTTGGGTAAAAGACAAAAAGCTGTCAAGTTTGGAGGCATCATCATACATTGGAATAGTTTGCCTTATAATTTCCGATATAATATTTTTATTAACACACGCATTATTTCAGCGCTTATATGGACATAGGGCATATGCTCAAAAGTCAGTCAACTTTGTAATCATTTACGGATTTATACATCATGGATTAGCAAGTACAAGTATTTTAATAAGTATTTTGATAACTGTAGCTTTAGCTGTCACTCGCTACTTTATAATTGTAAGACCTATTCAGACAAGAGCTTGGATAACAGTTTCAGGCACTGTTCGGTTGATGATAATCATTTTCATTGTAGGTATAATATCAAATATTCCACATTTCTTTATTTACGACATTACAAAGGAATTTGACAGGAAAACAAATAAAACACGATATCGTCTAAATGGCCAGGGAAATCTTCTGCCTGAAAACGTGAAAATTGCGTATGACATTGCCTATTTTATTTTATTCATTGTTATTCCTATTTGCGTACTCGTTTTTTGTAATACATTTATTGTGAGAGAACTATATAATTCCCGAGACGTGCTGAAAAAGGCTAATGTTTCCGAACCCGGGCAGTGCAAACGGACGAACGGTATTGTGAATATAGTATTGATTGTTATGATATTGCAACATATAGCTTGTGTTCTTCCAGCTGAAGCTATGGGGCTTATCAAAAACTTCATAAACACACAAGTATGCATCATAACCTATAACAAAGTGATTGCGATTGTAACTGTTATCGAACTTTGTGGATTTGCCTTCAACTGTCTCATATACTCGGCCCTTAATGCACACTATAGGCAGTTTATTGCGTCGTTATTCAAACATCTTCGCTGCCCACAATTGCGACGACAGTCTACATCTTCAGTAACAACAAATACAATGAGCGTGCGCTTAAACGAAAGCGATAATAGGGATGATTTTCTGGATGAGCATGCTATTGAGATGAACAAGGTTTGAGTTTTAGCTTGTTTATGTTGACATTTTAGAGAAAGTTTGTAAACACTCATTATAAATGGATATTTGTTATAATTTCTAATGAACTAGGTTTTGAATAGCCACACACTAATTTTGAAATATTCAAGAATAAGTGTGACCATTCACACTACTTATGATGATAGGAAATCATTTGCTATTAATGAATTTAATGTTCTATCAATTGTATTGCCAATTGATTCCTATTACATACTTTTCTAATCACAGTCACACAATAAATAAACAATAGGATAGAATCAGAGAAAGAGAGTTTGGTATATACATTTATTTGATTTCAAACACAATTGTCAGTGTTTTTAATGAATACCATGGTTATAAGTTTTTTTCTACAAAGTAATTAGTATAAATGAGATATGTAATACGTGTACAATACAAATGATAGAAGATGACACGTTTGAGGCATAAAGTAAGTAAATAGTATTTTAATAGATATGTGCAACTGGTTTCATATCATGTCTTTATCAATAAGTCATCTTATTCCAATTGACATTTATCTAGTAACAGTGGATATTTTATCAAACTTAATACCGATCTGTAAACTAGATCGCTTTTTTACGATTTAAGTTGTGTATTTTTTCTGACTATTGTATATTTTTTATTGCATCCCGCATATCCTATAATGATAGTGATTTGTGTTATCATCCAATTACGTAGATAAATGCTGTATGTGTTATTGCAAGTAAATAATTCTATGTTTTGATTTATTTGGGTGGTATGCCATTGAAGTGTCACAACAAAGGATTTGAAGCTATATATAAGTGTGAGCATGTTATAAAATACAGTTATAAAAATATGAGATAACCTGTCATGATATATATCTAATGTCTCCAGAAAAAAACATGACATCAAACACAAAATAAAGGTTTAAAAGGAAAGATTGAATTATAACTCAACAAATTGCTGCTTATTACCAACCAGACGCATTTTCTAATTTTCAGGATTTGCTATTATTTAATTAGTTGACACATGGAAGACAGGTTCGTTAGGAAATAAAAGCAGGAAAAAGCTTCCAATTTGGCAAGGCCCTTACCCCTCCTTTCTCCATTAAAACACATGTCAAACAAAACAGCAGATGTTTTGCATGTGAGCCTTTTTAAAGTCAAAAGCGTTTGCGCTGCGTTTCCTCACGTAAATCTTGCTATAGTACAGAGGACAACGAGGAACGGGAAAAAACCTCGTTAAGCATTTTCACTTCTTGTTGCTTAAGTATGACCACTAAAACGCAGCTCGAGTGAAAAACTCCTAACTTTTTTTTACTCTGTGTAACCGCGGCCTAATGCTGCCGTAATGAATAAAACATGCAGACTATCTATAATTGACATTTAACAAACGATATGAAAGTGTGAATTACATCGGCAAATAATGGCATAGCATCTAATTTGGCACACGACTAAGTGTATTTCGACACACATATCAAAACCGGAGAGTAAAGTAGAAATATCGGAATATTTCTCACAATTAAACTGCACCACACTACATGCTAGATAATTGTGAGCAATAAATGTTCTCACAACACATATGATTAAACACAATTATGTTACTGATAAACCTTTAAACTTACCTTTAAGATATCGCTTCTGAAAGTTAGTTGTTAAAGACATACCATTAAGCAGAAGCACGTATTGCGACCAGCGGAAATAAATGAAAAAAAAACGAGTTCAAATGGAAACTCTGGCTCCTCTGATAATAAACAGAAAGTGACGTTTCTAATAAAAATGTAATAGACGGGATTTTCTTAAAATGGGCAAAGTATATCAAAATATTTTTCCTTATATATGATTATGCTATTGAATTATTTTTTTTGAAAATGCACAGGTGTGGATTGTATTCTAATATATTCAATTTGCATCATCCTATACACTTATTGATTGAACCATTGAATACATAGAAAGAAGCAACATTAATATAGTTTAATTATTGGGTTCAGCTGATATCACGTAATAAACGTTTTTTATCGATAGTATTTTCAATTACTCACCCACGTGTTGCAGTTATTACTAATTATATAACTAAAACATTACCTTACCCCATTCAATCCTTACTCCATTAAAACCATGATTTTCAGTATAAATCATGCGGAAAAGTATAGATTATTTAGATATCGTTAGGGTATTATGTGATGGTAATCCCTGGTGACATAACAACACATTGTTATGTCTTAAATACATATCCTACAATAACTAAAACTGGCAAGCATTTTTAACTTGCTTATATCTCATAAAATACGGTTTGTCATATTAAAATTTATGATGATATGGTTATAATGTGGCACGGCTAAAAAAACACGATTAAATTGCATTTTAAAAAGAAAGCATATAACAAAATAGGATTATTTTATAATAAATATATGCAAATTAAAAAGTTGCGAAACATATATTTTTTTGGTGTAGTTCAAACACTGCCAATGGGTACAAGGTCTAAATTTCAACCGGAAGTGCCTCTGGACTTAGCCGAGAATTCCAATTTTGTTTTAAGTTTTAATATGAAATCGTTGTTCCTCCCCTCATGTTCTATCTCGCATGTTTTGATTATTTGAGGGTGGGAGTAAAGACCGCGCGCTTAATAGAAACACATCTATGACAAACAAATGATTCCTATCAAACATTGATTTTAAACTGGGTCTAGGCTATAATAAAAGATAGATAGATCTACGGTTTGGATATGTTCGCTATATTCTTAGATCTAAGGTAGCCAGATTCATTCGGGCGGATGGGGACGTTCCCGTTTTCTTTTAATAATATCCTGGATTATGCATTCATTGAGAGGAAAAAAAACGTTAAGTGCCTGGTCACACGGAAAGCTTCTTCGAGCTTGTTTTATCTTAACAACGTGTTTGTTTCAATAAATTCCTTATAGGTAAATCAAAACAGCTCATTGCTTGAAGGTTTTTGAGTTTCCATCGGAAATGCATTGAACATGACGGTTTTTAGGGTTTGATGTTAATACATGCTTAGAAATCTCTCTGTGCGGCTAGGCCCTTGTGGTAGGATATCTCACAAAAAAGTTTTCCATTTCTCTTAAACAACCGGAGCACATGAATTTCATATTATTATCAGGGTTTTTCTTGTCTGGATAGCCTTAAAATCTATAAGAGAAGGTGCTAAAAAGGTTATGTTTGCAATCGGCGTTTTAGTGAAGCAGGGTCAAAAATGACTTTTGTTATTTTTTAACTATGGGTGTTTATTATCCATATTACTTTTGAAGATTGTTTTCATTTTTAGATGATCTGCAACGCTTTGTCGAAATATAATATTGAGTATGAATTTTATTATATTGCACGCACCCCTTTAAGTGTCAAACAAGACATGTATATCAATTTAAGAATCGGTTACATTTTCTAAGTTTCTCAAACTGCTCCCAAATATACACCAATTTAAACTCATATCTCTGGATTTTAGTTTTTTGCAACATTTGACAAATTCTTAGTTGTTTCATATTGATAAAGTTTGAAAAGAATAGAATTATCGAGAAAAATGTTATTACAGTTTAAATAATCCCTTGCCACATAATAGTTACTTTGTAATACCTTGTCATAAAATTTGATCTCCATCAGTTTTTTTTATAAAAACAATCAAATGTTTATGTCTTATTGTTTGTTTCGTTCCGCGTTCTTGTAAGCGGTATTTATGACCAGAATTTATGTTGTGAGACAGACACACTTTAGGGCATAAAATCTTTCCCTAAATTTTGTATTTGTCACATATTTGCTCTAGCTAAACCAGGACAGTTTCTCAAATGAGGGAAATATAAGCTCTTATTTTGAATAGAATATTGAATAAAACTTGCACTTGAGATGAGTAGGAATTCAAATTGCAATTTATTTAGGTTGGTCATAATATTCATCAGGTTGTTGTAGCATACACATTTTCCCATGATTAAATGATTAGAAGTCTACATATTTTTATACAGCTTAATCATTTTATGTGTGGTGTGCTTTAACCGCGAGGCGCTACATGATTGCATAAGAGATATTATGTCCTATGGAACCAGATAATGCAATAAGATTATCAGATTAGCATTTTCTTATATATGCATCCATGAAATATTTTATTTGATTACAAAGAAAACGGTAAGATGTTGCCCTTGCATTAGCGCGTAAAATTTATGGCATTAGACAGACATGGGATTATACATTGCACTGCAATCTTGCACACTCATTGTTGAGACAATGTTTTGCTTCATTTATATTATTTCAGAAATGCTTTATGAGCGCTTTATCCTGCTATTCTAATACATTACGTACATGAAAACTAGGTTGTTCAAAATTTCTTGTGTTGTAGAAGTTTCAGTAGAAGGTTATACTGATTTTTAACAATTCCGGAGTATCTGAGACTTCTTAACAAGAATTGTCGACTACTAAACGGAAATTTATAATTTCATTCGATTGTAAGATTTATGGCTAGAAAATCCATATAATTTTTTATGGAATAAACAAATGCCAAAGAAAGAACAAAGTGACGGAACAGGTTAAAGGGGATATCAACTAAGCTTTATTCACAAATGGGTGCTTGATCTAAAATCATTTCAATAAATTGTATTTTATGCGTTTGAATAATATTAGCCATAGTCACACTTTTCAAATTCAAATTAGTCCAAAAATGATGTTATTTACACATTGATAAACACCTTTCTTATTACCTTAAATATGTTTAAGAATAATCTATCAAAATGTGATCAGTACGTTTTACAATTTCATCTGTTTAAAATTAATATTATCAACTACAAGATACCTAACCATCGATGTATTTATAACATGATGGAATGACACAAAACATAAAAACGTCACATGTCTAATTCTCATAAAGGGGCAACCTAAAGGGTTACTCAATACGGCATTTTTGCTACATTAGTGTAAGATTTAAACAACCAGCTGCCATTAGTTCATTTTTAGTAGACAAGTTGAGAAATAAAAGGTTTGATGAATGATATCAGGAGCAAACACTCTCATTTTGCGTGATAAAATTTTGAGTAAATGGCGTGCATTAAAGTCTTTTTCATGAACAATTATTTCTATATAAAGGAAAGAATGTTTGATGAATCCTTGATTAATATTGTTGTTAAAGTTTTATGTCTAAAATACACACACTCTATAAGAATACGAAATCTTAGCAGGGGAAAACATCGAGAACTTAAAGTATCGCTCTTAGTTGCTGCATACTTGGGAACGTCTTGATAAACTTAAAAAATATAGGACGTACGGAACTGTTTAATTCGCTAAAAATTCTGCGTTTAATATAATTTCATACATTCCAATATAGATTATCATTATTGTGTGTTCATCAAAATTGGTGTTTTCGGAGATTTATGCATGACAGCACAAACAGTCTTTGTACGGCTTTTTAGACTAAAAGTCCAATGAACAAGTCCTGTCTACAGGTTATACAAATTTGTGCTAGAAAATACACCAAAAGTAATATATAAAAGTAATTGCCATAATTTTCACGCATTTTGATAAAATATAACCTGACTAGTTTGCGCATTGTCTTTTTAATATACTTGTATTCCAGCTATTTTCCGATTTTGGATTATAGCCTAGTATGATATAATGCAGCTTCTATGCAACCTCGGCAGGATTTTGTGTTTAATACACTTTTAACATTTGCATATTTAGGCTTATCAATGCATTTTATTTACACAGACGTTTGCGTCTTTCAAATGCTGGACAAGGTTGACATGAATCGAATATGGCCGTACGTAAATCGACCCTTGAGGACTTTAAACCTCCATCAAAAGATAACTACTTAACCTATACATCTGAGAATTGTATTTGATCTAAGAACATTATTATACAAATAATTATCAAAATTGTGAGTTGATTTTGAAATAACCGTATCTTATTCTCAACTCGATCTGAACATTTTTTTAACAAAATCAAGTTTATTGCCTACTCTTTAATGCTAAAGGATCATCACGAGCTGCTACGTTTTGGATTTACTTCTGCAACTTACATAACCAGCAACTAGTCGATTCAAAGATACCATAAGCAAGATTAATATGTTCAAATAGTTATAAGATAACTTTACATGTGTATCTGTTTTATCGATATACATCGCCAATAAAAGCAATCAATGAGAGTTCACCAGTTGAACAACCATCAGCATCGAAAGCTTTGATCATCGCTTGTCTACAAAGACTCTGAATGGGGACATTAGCTGTCTGTATGCCTTCGAAAAATACCGTTTTCTGAAACAAAACAAACACGTTTAAATAGAGATATCTTCAGAAATAAGTCACTTGTAAGATTTAAAGAAGCACCTTAACCGATCATTACTCTCTCTTAATTGAGAAATATAAACCCAATGCTTTATCGAACACTGGTTTGTTTATTATGTGTTTATTATTTACATCATTTCATTGGTATCATGTTACCTCTGAGAACAATCGGCATATCAGGGTCACTCCTTAACTCAGCCGGGCATCCTATCAGAACCTTCAAATTTGGCCGAATTTATGATATTGTTGCTAAATAACAAAAATAATGTTTCATCGTTATTTGTAATTATATTCTAATTGCAACAAATAATTGAGTTTGTTCTTTAGTGTTTTAATGAAATAAATATATACATTAGCAATCTATTTTGCTAAATAAATACAACTGAGTATGATTTGAGTTGTCGCAAAAGCATTTTGAAGTTGAAAAACCACGTAAATTTACTGAATACTACATTTTGAAAAATAAAACCACTTGGTAATTGATTGTTTCAGAGCAATACATGATGAAAAAGAGGGGGGATGATAATTGTAGGGTCTAATTATTTTGTAGCAAAGCAATATTTTGAACAAAATAAGTATCATTATTTATAAATGTAACATATGTATATAGAATCCGCCATTTTAAGGTTAGATATGTATCCAATTCCGAGTATTATCATGTATGAATATGAGAATGAAGCATGTCATTGTGAGGCGCAAATTATAAAATGTATGTCAATATATGTCTCACAAATAAACATTTGTAATATAAATGAGTAGATGCTCCCTTCTGAATTGTGACATTTCTGGCTCCTGCGTATTGATTGTTCAACAACAAACAGCTTTGGTTATAACCACATTCTGTATTATTGAAGCCAGCCCCGTCAACACAGTGATCTCACGGATCGCCTAGTCTGTGATATCTTAGTGAGTGTCGAAACGTACCCAGGTTTTGAGAGTCCTGTGAGATTGGTGAGATCATGTGAGCCTTGTGTTAGCTAACACAGGCTCATGTGACCTCATAGTGAGCCTCACAGTGTGAGTCACACACAATGAGATTCGCGTGAGTCTCACGGAAAGCTCACATGAGCTTCCATGTTTACTGGGAGAGAAATCTTTGCTTCAACAGAAAAAAATCGGTTGAAGCAAACATTTTGGTTTCAACGAAATTATGAGTCGGTCTTAACAGAGTTGAATTCGGTTTGAACGAAACCATGTTGGCTTCAACCAATTATCAGTTAGTCTCAACAAAACTGTGTATGGTTTCAACGAAAATGAGTTTAGTTGAAACCAAAATTTTGGTTTAAACCGAAGACCAAAAAAGGGTTATATTCACAAAAGTATTGCATAGTTTTTAAGCGATACAGTGATTTAACTAACGTTTGTAACGATTAATCAGGTTTTTAATTGTTTTCAAATAGTCATTTGAATAACAAAATAGCATGCAGTTCGGTAAGATACACCTAACGAAACACGCTCCGAAACAAATGTTTGTATTTGTTGTGATAAAGATGATAAGTATGCAACAACGATGATTTTAAATAAGTCAAAGAAGTCAAACTATATTTGCGATCATCCTGTTAAAGGAATTTTTTTTTCTAATGACCACTTTGACGGCTTATATTTCCGAAACGGTAAATGCAATGCAAAATATTTTTGACATTGCAAATTTCTAACAAAAAATGGGATACAAATACAAAAATTCAATATTCTATGTTGAGAAATTAAAAAGATATTAAATAAAAATGTATTTTGCGATATATTTTCTCATTTTT
>LQRL01150265.1:33881-45578 GCA_001703475.1 Hydroides elegans
GTGCCACATAATAGTCTAGTAAACTTTATCACAAACGGGGTAGAATCTATCAATATCAAAATAAGCGTATTTACACTTCATAATACTGCTTCAAACGGTAACTAAAAATATCGCAAATAGTAGTCTTTTAGCTTTTTCATAGATGGCTTATAATGACATTCACAACTACGAATTATGTAGTTGTAACTGTAACCATGCTCTAACACTTGTACATCTATTATATCTTTGCACATTATGTATTCTAACCTACTATAAAAATACGTTCTTATCACGTCGCATAAGAAAGTTAAATCTGAAGGATGTTGCTATGTTGGCGTATATTAATATTATACGGACGTCATAATACTAATCGAGGTCTTAATGGCATCCTTTTAACGTCGTTGCAAAAAAAAACGTTGGACCTATCATGGCAAGAACCAAGTGCGATCATCCACATGACGTCGAAATGTCTTGCCTATGGAATGATATTGTGTTTCTGTTTGCTATCGTCAAATAATGTTGGGATAGGTAGGGTATGATGTTGTGGGTTGTAATTTGGTTTGGACTTTAAATCAAAGAGGAATTGATCAATGGTCGAGGGCTCATAACGTACAATAATGCCATTTAGCTGTCTTACTAAAGATGATTCGTCGACGGAGGTATTCTAGTTTTAAATTTGCGATTTTTGTAGCTTACTTCTATTTTTTTAAACACTATTTTCACAGTTTCCATAAAGTGTCTGAAATAATTATGATAATATTGATTAATAATACACCATCATTTCCATAATTTCCATTTATATTTCCTACAGGAACACCGAAGACCCCAACCCTCAACACCGGTCTTCGCCTTTTGACCCAACAATTCCTCGCCATGTTCCTAAAACGCGTCTTGAACAGCTGGCGAAGTCCCTTAATCACCTTGGTACAGTTTGCGGTTCCCATTGTGTTTACTATACTTGGATGCATGGTGAAATACATGTACGAATCGGCGTCGCACCATGACCCGGAACCATTAGTGCTGAGTCAGCGAAATTTGGATGGACCTGTATCCCCCTTTGCAGGTAGACCTTTTACTTGGTTTATTGCTCGCCAAGGAGCGTATTTGTGTAGAAGGGATTACGATGAGTTCAAACACTTTTTAGAGGGAGGGTAAGTTGATTCGTGTATTTTTCAAACCACATTTGTTTTTTTTTTTCTGAAATGGTAGGTTTATAGCCTTGCCGTTATTCTATAAACGCTTTTCATGATTTTAAAAGGGCTTTTTATGACAAAATCTACTTATTCTCCTTACAAAAGTCTATTTGACCACTATGATGAATTCAAACAATATTCACCTTACACAGGCATGCAAGCACAGTGTTAGTTAATCAAGGGCGTATAATCTAGGTGTAATACAAGGGGCGACACCATAGTCTTTTTAAGGGCTATATCATGATTTACATAGATAGAATCTATTGGTAGACTTCAATATAATCAATATGATAGCATATTAATCTATTTGGGTCAATATTAATTGGGCTTTTTTTTGTTGGGCTATCTTAATTTGTTACTTGTTCTCTGCTTTTTCAAATGTGTAAGTGATGTTTCTTTTCCATGGTGCTTTTCAGTGCCATCATTTTTATTCTAGAATACAGTGTATGTCTTGATTTTCCATATGTTTTACTTGTTTCACCATAGCTTGACCCCTCTCTGATAGATTTCAAATCTTTATCTAGATCATTTGTATTCCAGTTTTTATATTTTCCTCTTGCTTGTGCCATTGCTATCTATTTGAATCTCAAACTTAATATAAATACCTTTTCTAGTCTATTCTTGAATACACTTCTTTAAGTTTTATCCACTTAAAACAGAGAGCAGGTAACAAATTAAGATAGCGAATGAAAACAAAATCCCATTAATATTGACCCGCATAGACTATTATGCTATCATATTGATTATATTGAAGTCTACCAATAGATTCTATCTATGTGAAGCATAACACAGCCCTTTAAAACTATGTTGTCGCTCCTTGCATTTTATTACACCTAGATTCTACGCCCTTGATTAACTGACACTGTGGTTGTGTGCCTGTGTAAGGTGAATATTGTTTGAATTCATCATAGTTGTCAAATAGACTTTTGTTAGGAGATAAAGTAGATTTTGTCATAAAAAGCCCATTTAAAACCATGAAAAGCGTTTATAGAATAATGGCGAGGCTATAAACCTACCATTTCAGATTATAAAAAAAAAAACAAATGTGGTTTGAAAAATACACGAATCAACTTACCCTCCCTCTAAAAAAGTGTTTGAACTCATCGTAATCCCTTCTACTTTATATCAATGAAATGTGTTATGTTAACAAATGAGGTAATGATTTAATCAAAACTGTTTTCATAGAATATATAAGTAAATGTGCTATGTAGCTTATTACTCATTGTCAATATTTTGATGTGATCTCTTCTTTCAGTCGGCATGTACCCTAACGACGATGTCACCCAATTCGCATCGCAATTCAAGAAATACACAAAAGCAAGCGGCGCCTCCAGCTACGAAATTCCCCAACCTGACCCCCCATTCGCCAACACAACCACAAACTCAACCACCAATCTCGACACTTATCTACTGAACCAAGCAGAAAGATACAAATTCGAGTATCTCAATAGTTATATTATATCTGGATCGTTCGAGAATTCTACTTCCGGTGAATCCGGATTAACTGGGTCATCTGGATTAACTGGGTCAAGGTCCTTGTCGGTCATTGGTTGGTTTAATCACGAGGCACTGCATGCGTCGGCAATGGCATTGAGTACTGTGACTAACTCGCTATTAAGGTGAGTCGTATTATTATGATTATATTATGATTATAGAATGAGAGTTAGATATATAATCTTAAAGCTTGACTTAACCCGATGTTGAATATTTGAATTATATATCAAATTTTGAACATGAAAAAGGGAGAAATATCGAATCATATTTTTATATAGTTAACTTTATATGTCTTATTTCTAGAACTAGGAACGCTCGTTGAATCTCTTTACTATATTATGGGTTATATTGGTTAATTTAGATACACCTAAAAAACATAAAAAGGCAAAAATATAACAACATGTTTAATCATTTGACATCAAATATATTGATAGGTTTGATGGAGTGCTGTATTTTATTTTTCCACTATTTTCTTTTGTTTATATCACAATAGAGATACGCCATACAAAGTGATGACGTAAACATATAAACAATCCACCATCCTATCCCTTTACCATCAGGATTTCTTCAATTTAAATAGTTTTATCATATAAACAATACATCTTTCACATTTTTAACATTTTTTTCATTAAAGATATGCAACTCAAAGCGACGACGTGAGCATTGAAACAATCAACCATCCTATCCCATTGCCATCAGGCCAGAAAGCGGATAAAGACATCACTGTTTTTAGCTTCCTGTCCTTCTATATATCGTTTTGTGTGGCTTTCGGGATGTCGTTCCTCACGGCGTCGTTCATTGTGTTCCTTATTAAGGTAGGTTCCTCAGTTGAGGTGTTCCTCATCAGAGTTTTATTTTGAGTTGCTTCTCAGAAAAGCGCAACATTTATTTGTGTTCTTTATATCAACGATCGAACAGTTTTAAAATCTTTCTGTTGATCCATGGAACGTACTTCAACTACATCAATAACAATGGTGAGAATATAAACCAAAATCATTTGCTTAATGGTTACTCCTCTATTGTCCTCAATGTTCATTATTAAACAAGTAGAAACAAGTAAATTTCATTTTGATCTACAACTTGAACTCTCTTATCCATTAATAAATATCACAATTTCATTTCGCACTGTATTTCAGGAGTGCACCATCAAAGCCAAACATTGTCAATTCACAAGCGGTGTCTCCGTTCCCATGTATTGGTTGGCCACATTCTTATGGGATCTCATCAATTATCTGATACCATGTCTTGTTCTTCTGATTATATTCGCGGCCTTTGGTATTAAATCCTACGTGGATGGCGTATTTTTAGGGTAAGTGATGAGTCATTGTTAGTTTGGTTTGAACAAGAACTATATCAGTATACTACAACTTTTATCATACAAAATGTATCTACTGGTTGCTGATATGTGCTTTTATTATCTCAACTTTGCTCATTTCTCAACATTTTGAGAACACTCAAACCAGAACATATGTGCTTTTATTATCTCAACTTTGCTCATTTCTCAACATTTTGGACACTCAAATCATTGGACACAATTTTTCACCACCCGCACCAGTAGTTGTCAATAACATCATTTGGATGGATATTACATCTAACAAGACTGGATGCAAAAACAGATTGAGAAGATTTAGCAGTCCCTCAGGTTCGAATCTCATGTTTTATTTTTGCAGGTCCTCTCTTCTATTGTTTCTCCTCTATGGCATGGCAATCCTTCCATTCGCCTATCTGATTTCCTTCGTCTTTGATACAGCCACCACAGGATACATCGTGCTATCCATTATCAACGTCATGACAGGTCAGTATACTTTCTGTTAACATAAGAATAAATATTTTATTTTCATGGATTTCGTATCATTGTATTTCTTATAAGCAGGTAACGAGTTATGCGATCTTGTCCAGGCAGGCAGATTTTACTCTGTGCATTTTTTTAAAGGCACCATTTTTTACTCGGAAGCTACTCGGAAGACGGTAAGAATGGTAACTTGATGTTTAAAACGACAGCACTGTATGAAAATGAGAACGCAATGAGTGTTGTTTAAATAGATTTGATATCACTTTAAACTAAATATCTGTCTTGTGATATGCTTCTTTAATTAATATTAATAATTTTGTCTCATTTTCAGGCAGTGTTTCAGTTATCATAGCTTTGATCTTGGATGCACTCGACAAAGGAAAGGCGTTTGAATACATCGCGAATATCTTGTTTCCAAATTACTGTTTCTTCAGTGGATTACAAGAACTGAACAACAACTACCAAGCTAGAGAGGTCAGTTCATATATTAAGCGCGATCAAAAGCCCAGTAGGGCAAAAGGCCCTTAGGCAAAAGCCCCGCGATATTTGCACCTAGGGCGAAAACCCCGCGATTTAAAAAAAAATGAATTTAATTATTCTTCATTTCTATAAGCGCAAACATGTTTTGGTTTATGACATTAAATAATATTTTTTTTTATGAAACAAAGGCACTTTAGAAATGTTGAATTCGCATCACTGATTGCAATAATTGAGTTAATGTTGCAGTTAATAGCTAAATCTCTAAATCTCTACACATATCCAGCTAATCCGATCATTTTAATAACAGGGCCGTTGAATAAGATCATATGTTGAGTCGTAAATCGTTGCACTTACAATTTTGCCTTGCTTAAATAAAAATATATCATCGAAATATTTAATATGTATCGCGGGCTTTTGCCATACGGGGCTTTTACCCTACCACCTGCTTATAATTCATGACACTGGTAGGGACTTCTATGATCGCTGCGAATTCGTTATATATAATTAAATCAAATGCGCTATATTTTCTTTCGATTTCGTAGCGATCGCAGAAATGTGTGACCAAATCTTTAAGAAACCTAATGGATCTATGTTGTTTTGAAGAAACCGGATGAAAGTGTTTTTACTTAAAATGTTGAATATTAATTTGGTCTACTCATCGAAAGCTCTATTTCTATATTTAAAAAAATATTTTGTTATATCGACATGAAATCATGTGGAAAATAAAGTTACATTTAAATGAAAGGTATATCAAATCGATTGTCTTATTGTGTTCATAGACATGCCTTAATGAAGAGAAGAAGATTGTTGAAACCCTGAAAGAATTGGGTTTCACAGGAAAACAAGCCACGTTCGAGTATTTCTGCACTGTACAAGATCATCCGTGTTGTAGTGAGTATAGTCAAGGACTTTTCAAACCCCCTAATGAAAAACGCTAAAATGATAAACGCATAAACAGATGACGATGAACCATAATCGTTAAACGATAAACAAGACATTCATAACCAGCCACATGAAATGCAAAGAACACTGGTTGCGTACCAATAGGTCTTCCCGTGCCAATATGTCTTCCCGCGTATTTCGTGCCAATATGTCTTCACGATCGTGCCAATATGTCTTCCCACTACTAATATGTCTTCCCGACCGTGCCAATTATTACTTAATGTGTCAAGTTTATCTTCAAATGAAAAATACACAACCTAACCTTCACCTTATATATTTTCTTTATTTACACTTTAAATTACTCTTCTAATGGACGCTTTAATGTACACTTTAGTGAGCACTGTTATTTGCACTTCGATTCCCACTTTGAATGCACACATTTAATATACACTTTCCTACTGACTCGTGTGGCGGTAAATGTGTCGATATTCCGCTCGATTAGAATTCGTTAGAAATCGGTGCACCTGTGACTTTTTTACTGTTAAAACTTAAAATGTAAACGTAACGAAGACTTCAATGTGCACTTCAATGTACGCTGATAATTTACACTTTTTCAACAGATTCATGCGGCGGCAAATGCACCGATAATCCTCTCACCTGGGACTCTCCTGGCATCGGTCGACCCGTGACTTTCCTGTTGGTACAATGCGTTATTTATTTTGCCGTCATTTGTCTTCTTGAGTCGGGCCTCGGCAAACAACTGAAACAGATGATTCTGTCTAAGATCACGACGATGATACTTAAAGCGAGTGTGAGATTTGTTATTCTTTTATTTTTTTGGATTAGTTTTTTTATTTCTTTTCAAGTTCTACCTTTATTGTGTGATCTGCAATGTTATTATAAATGATAAATAACAATTAATAACGAAATAAAATAATAAAAAGTAGTTTCTTAAACTATTTGATTATTCTGGGTTGTTTGATTAAGAGCGCGGTTTGATATCTTGATAAAATAACAGCACTGGACTCTTGAAACGCGTGCTTCAATTGTTCCAATAAACAAAAATGAAAAAAAGTAGCATCCATAATTGTTGTGCAAAAAACTTATTCATATTTTCTTGACTAATTCAAGCTCCATAATGCAATTGAATATCGTCACGTCTCCGTTCAACAGGACCAGCCAGCGCCCCCACAACAAACCCAGCAGCCCGCTCCCACTCAAACCACCCAAACGGTAACCATAACAACGCCAACACGCGAAGGCGTCGCCCCTAACAACCTGCAACGCACCGTGTCCTTAGTAGCAGATGAGGACAATGACGTTGCTAAGGAAAGGGACAGGATTTGCGGTGTGCCCTTGGATGGATTATTGCATGAAAGCGAGGCGTTGATTATGAAGGGAATCAAGAAGTATTTTGGAACGCTCAAAGCTGTGGATGGTCTGACGCTTGGTATCAAAGATGGTGAGTGTGGACTCTTTTATTAGAAAAGTAATGTTTATACTCAATGGGTTTAGCACTCAGCGAATTTTGAAATTTCGGTAAGCTAATTTAAATGACCGCGCAAGTGCCCACCCCAGTTTATCCATCTACCCATATTTTTATTCAACGGTGGACTATGCTCAGTTAAAAACTAACCTTTGGACTTTTTAACCCCTGATGTAAGCGCCATATAAAATGGAAATAAACTGCTATTCATGTGTTTCCGTTATAAATATTTCTGTCGCAAAGCTTACGAGAAAATGTTACATAAATATCAATTTCACAGGTTCAGTATAAGCTCATTGAAACATAAAATTGCCATATTTTTATTATATCAGCAATAATTCAATGCATTACACTTATATTGATTGTTCCAAAAGGTGAATGCTTTGGGTTGCTTGGTGTCAACGGCGCAGGGAAAACAACAACGTTCAGGATGTTGACGGGCGATGAATTCATTTCACAGGGCGATGCGTATGTCAAAGGGTTCAGTGTCGCGTCGCAAATCAAACAGGTGAGGGTCTGGCCAATATTGGAAGCTTTATCGAGTTTTCCCTGACAAAGAATGGCGTCTAAACTAAAATGCGACTAGCGCGTTAACACGCAAAGAGCATTGTGACGGGTTCCGTGGTTCCAATAAGGAATACCATAGGGGACAATAGGGTTCGATAGGGGAAAAAGCTCGAAAAGCGTTCAATGTGGTCAGGCTCAAAGCTCAGGCTTAACGTGATCATGCTCAAAAATTCACACGACATATATTCATGTCTCCTACTTATAAAATGATTGATATTCTATCACTTAGTAAATGTATGTCCCATATTATATTCATATTTCGCGCCGAATTGTTATCTTTGACAGGTAAACGCAAGATGGACATTATATATCCACGTAAATTCAACATGAACTCTTTAGGTCTGTCGAATAAGCATACTTATGACATGATAGCCATTATTAAAAGCGTTTTGTCTTAAATTAAGTTTTCATTATAGGTTCAGAAACGAGTCGGTTACTGTCCCCAGTTCGACGCTCTGATCGAGAATCTAACCGTCAAAGAAACCCTGTACATGTACGCCAGAGTGAGAGGTGTCCCAGAGAAAGACATTGAGTCGACTGTGAAGGGGATGATAGAAAAGTTGGCCCTCGCGGAATATACCAACAAAGTATCTGGAACTTTAAGGTGAGCTAACGAACAGCAGACAAGGCGTCGGGCAACGTTGAGAGGACATTGTCATGAGGTCAGAGATTACATTTGCTCTCACAATGTCGCTGCTGAATTGGACTGAGTTGCGTTTATTCGATGTGAGGACATAAAATGAAGGTCGAAAAACGTTCATATAGGACAAAATGACAAAGACTTATCGACGTCACATCACGTGTTAATGCGAAGTTGTTATGTTTGTAGAACGGTGTTTGCCAACTGTTTATATATCTCTCTACGACAACAAATGAAACCATCGAAGGTCAATACTTTGATAATATTTCTCGAAATATAATAATATTCCAACCAGCTTTTAAATAATGACACTTAGAATAGACTACGCTAAATGAACTTGCAAACGAAACATACAAATCCGTCAATATATATATACCTCAAAGTGATTGATTGCAACAACGCAGACTATGATTTTTTCAGTGGTGATAATAAACGCAAACTCTCCACAGCCATCACCCTAACGGGGAATCCTTCAGTCGTCTCTCTCTCTCTCTCTCTCTCTCTCTCTCCCCTCTCTCTCTCTTTCTCTATGAATAATTAATAGTTTTACTCTAGTAAATAAAACATAATCGCAATTCGCATATACCCCTTTTCAGCGGCGGAAGCAAACGTAAAAACCCGTTGGTCGTCTTTCTCGATGAACCCACGACGGGCGTTTTCCTTGATTTCTATCTTATTTGAAACAAATCGTAATTGCAATTCGTTGTAGTTTTATATTATTTATTTCAGTGGTGGCAACAAACGCAAACTCTCCACAGCCATCGCCCTAACAGGCAATCCCTCAGTCGTCCTCTCTCTATCTCTCTCTCTTTATGAATGATAATTATTAGATTTGTACTAAGCAATGCAATTTAATTGCATTTCGGATACATATTTTGTAGCGGTGGCAATAAACGCAAACTGTCAACTGCCATCGCCCTAACCGGAAATCCCTCAGTCGTCTTTCTCGATGAGCCCACGACGGGCGTCGACCCAAAAGCGAGACGACAAGTATGGAATACCCTGGCGGACATGCGAAGGGAATCGGGAATGACGATTGTACTGACGTCGCACAGGTAGGGTTTTACCGAACAACGTCGATTGAACGTTGTAATATGATCTTAATTGACAATTTCGTCCTTTTAATGTCGCAGCGAAATAAAATCATCCGTATTTATATTGAAACATTGTTTTCTTTCAAAACAAAATAGAGCTTTTGGATTTGTGATATTATCCTTTTTATTTTGTTTATGAAAACAATCGACGAAATGTTTTCACGAACGCCATTCAAAATCTAAAAATATACGTTTATCTTTTTTTTAATCAAAGATTGATTTGCTGTTTTATTTGTAATTATTAATTAATTTCTAATTACCTTTCAGCATGGAAGAGTGTGAGGCCCTCTGTACGCGGATGGTCATCATGGTCAATGGACAATTCAAATGTCTCGGTTCGTCCCAGCATCTCAAGGACAAATTCGGCGAAGGGTTTGCACTCATGGCCAAAGTGACACCGGGCATGGATTTGAATGAGGTAATTCATAAATTATTTTACACTCTCTGATAGCATGAAAACTTGGATAGAACGAATATGAATGGAAAACGAATGAAAACATTAAGGCGTAAAGGATAAGATACACACCTCAAAATACGTTATTGTAATAAAAACCATTTTTCGAAATGTATGTCTGTATCAAATGTGATAGAGTTGATTAATGTTAAAAAAAAATAAGGAAAAATATTATTTAAAGGATAAGATACACGGAAATTATGAATATAATTACGATAGTTTGCTTATTTTTAATGATTCATTTGTAGCAAAGTTTTTACGTTATAATTATATTAGTTAAACAATAACGACTATTTATGTTGTTTACAGACTCACCAGCGCACAATGCATATGATGGGTTTCATCGAATACAGCTTTCCTGGATGTATTCTCAAAGATACTCATCCTGGTTTGGTCCTCTACCAGATTAGTAGCGAGTTCACTACTCTTGCACAGGTGGGATTTTATAGCCTTTATTTTGTAATCAAAATTAATCTTTATTATCCCCCGTGAAACGGAGGGATATTGGGTTGAGCTTGTCCGTCTGTCCGTCCGTCTGTCCGTCCGTCTGTCTGTCTGTCTGTCTGTCTGTCTGTCCGTCCCCCTTGACATAGGGTAGTTTGTGCACGCGAGAAAGGTATGAAGGAATCAAGCTAGAGTTTTGAAATTTTACACACGTATAAACCAAGGTCTGAAGTTGTGCCTCGTCAATGTTTCATCTCGATCGGTTGAAAATTGTCGATTCTGGAGCACTTTAAAAATTGTCGATTTTAAACTTTTTTTCAGATGTTAAGTACTTTGTGCACGCGATTTGGGTATGAAGGAGTTGAGCTAGAGCTTTGAAATTTTATACACGTATATACCGAGGTCTGAAGGCGTGCCTCGTCAAGGTTTCATCTCGATCATTTGAAAATTGTCGATTCTGGAGCACTTTAAAAATTGTCGATTTATATTTTATTTTTCAGATGTTAAGCACTTTGTGCAGGCGAGTTTGGCATGAAGGAGTTACACTAGAGCGTTGAAATTTTAAACACGTATAAACCAAGGTCTGAGGTCGTGCTTCGTCAAGGTTTAATCTCGATCGGTTGAACATTGTCGATTCTGTAGCACTTTAAAAATTGTCGATTTTTATTTTTTTCAGATGTTAAGCACTTTGTGCACGCAGGTTTGGTCTGATGGAATTGAGATAGAGCTTTTAAATTACATACATGTGCTTACCGAGGTCTGAGGTCGTGCCTCGTCAAGGATTCCTCTCGATCGGTTGAAAATTGCCGATTCTGGAGTACTTTAAAAAATATCAAAGTCTTATATGCGGTTGAGTAAACGTAGGTGATAACATGGGATATTATCAGTTATATGTGACTGTTCGAGGACCTAATTGACACATATTGGTTCAATTTCGTTTTTGTTTTTATTTCAGATCATTGCTTTTGCAAATGGGAGGTTTGTCACGAGCTTCTGTAAGTACTCACAATGCGTTATACTTTATTTTTGAACATAATGAGCGAGTTTCTTGCTTTAGTACAGTTGGTTTTCCCATTAAGATGCTTTGTCATATTTTTTTATTAAATTGTAAGACTAAAATAATCACCAGCATATTGAGTTTTGAATACAATGTTAAATAACCGACATGTGTAAAGAAGATATTGTGATGCGA
>LQRL01150268.1:0-10979 GCA_001703475.1 Hydroides elegans
AATAGCTCAGTTGGTAGCGGATCTGTCTATCGTGCTAGAGGTCCTAAGTTCGAATCTCGCTTAAGACAAAAACAAATCATAAACAAATGTGCAAATGATAATTATTAATTTGTTTTCTAGTTTATTAGGCTATCGAAACCGAAAGTTGTTGAATAAAGTGGTCAAAATGTGACTTATGTTTACTATAGTTGAAATTGTGTGCACATTCATTCATATTTTAAATGGGCCTGTAGCTCAGCGATAGAGCATCAGACTCGTAATCATAAGGTCTTGGGTTCGAATCCCAACTCGTACAGACAAGTACTATATAATAATGATACTATTATAAACTAGAATTATAATATTTTGATTCGGAAATTGTTTGAATGATTTGATTTTTGTTCGATTTTGGCGGCTTCACTGATATATGAGAAGCGGGCCATTCGTGCTCCGACGGACACATTTCTAGTTTCTTTCAGGACATGTAACTCATCGTAACTTGTCACAGTTCTGTGTCCTTCAAACCTGTTCCAACCTATTTTGAATAAACTATTTGTTGCTTAAATGGATCAGTGGCTGTAAACATGGTAAAACATACCGTTCATTTAAGCATTGTATCGTTCGTTTTATGTATGGTTTTAATGATCCCTACAAGCTCAACCTATAGGTTAAGTGTTAAAATGAAGACAATGTACGTTTATGTTCATGATCTGATCTGATTTGCTTGGAAATATTCGTTTTTTTTCGTATGGGATCTTTGTTTTGTGACCACATAAATCTGATTTTTTATTCCGAATCTGAATCATTAGGTTCATTCCTCGCGAAAAAGGAAAACTATTTCGGAGGGAGTAATTTTGATCGTCGTCAGTCCTTGTTCATGTGAGTACTTTATTTTCTTCAGTTTTTTCTTAATTTTTGAATATTGGATGTATTCGTAGAGTTTACGGTAGTAATTTTTTGGATTGTCCGCAACGTTTTATGACGATTTCCAGAATTTTTCCATGACTTAAGGGGTAGAATTCCAACAATTTTAAAGCGATTTTAGAGGTTAATGTTTATCATTCACTTGTTAGCTACATTTCGATTTGAGTTCAACCGAGCGCCGGAGGCGCGACCAACAAGTTTTTAAAACGATGTTCGATACAAGTTCGAAGATTTTTTCTTGTAATTGATGCAAACATAAACTGGTTTATTAAAAAAAATAACCATAATACACACCATACTAGTTGTATCATGTAATCTATAAGTATGAAGAGTCTCACTTTTGTTTTAACGAAAACATCATAAGATGCCGCATTTTAAAAACACCCTTGATTCTGCCCAGATCTCACCCCATAATTTCACCCTTTCCCCTCTAACACTTAGGATAGGGTGGCACTCGTGCATTATAGCATTCTAATAAAACTACATTCAAATAATGTTTAAAAGCATGATAAGAAACTACATTTTTAACTGTCTACATAAAAATTCTTCAACATTTTACACACCATACAAATGATATCATGTAATGTATAGGTCTGAATAATCTCGGGTGTATAAACCCCGCAAAAAACATTTTATACACCATTAATATACTATGATGAAATCTATAGGAAAAAAATATTTGGTATGGGCGTTTGGGTGGGGGTCTGGGGCAGGCAAAAACCCATGGTAGACTTTTTGAAAACCCATGGTAGACTTTTGAAAATTTGTCCCTATATTATTAAAATGATATATCAATGATACTTTCTATGATATTGTAAAGATTTTTATTTGTATATTCTTAAATGAAGTTACGTATGTTATTTTTGGTTAAGGATTTTTATGTTTATGAGAACTTGAAATAATAGCATATCTTAGCTTATACACTATCTCGCATATTAAGCCTCAGAAGAGCAGCCATTCTTTGAATAGATCTAACGCGAACACATGAGTGTTAAGACATATAGATCTATCAAGCATATAATGCTTCAGAAGAGCAGTCTTCTTTGAAAAAAGTAAAACTAAAATTGACAATTTTTGGACATATAGATTTCATCATATTAATGTTATGGTGTGTTAAATGTACATCTTTTGTCAAAGGTTATTTTGAATTCTTTTTGTAGATTTTCAAAAAAAAAATCAAGCTTCTTATATTGTTTATTAAACCATAGTCTAATAACTAAATTTTGCCAGAAGGAAGATAGTATTCTGTGGAAAATTTAACACTTTTCAAACTATACATCCAGTAGAGTCTGAGAAGACTATACTTCGAGCAGAAAGCTTATATATGTATGAAAGCTCTCTGACTTCGAGTAAACCGTTCAGGATATTATTGTCCGAACTGCTTCTTTAAATAGGTCTTACGCCTATGCAAGAGTCATTATTCATCAAGCAGAATGTTCAGAACCTATAGATTTCATCATGTTATTGTTAATGGTGTGTGAAATTTACTTGTTGAAACTCCTATTCTTAAATATTAGTGTATCCCGAATATGTTACACAGACATTCATTTTTTGTCATTCGCATAATTCAATTGATTTGGACTGGGTTGTTTTTAATAATTTAGAATCCAATAGAATAATTGATAAATCTTGGATTTTTTCATGTAGAATCTATATGGGTCTAAATGGGTCAAAAACGGATATAATCGTTTGTCTAGAATATAACAGTAAAATAAATGAATTCATGTACATTTTCTTTGTTGATATCTCCATTTGATAAAGTGTTTTAAGAATTATATAACTTAAAACTTCAACTCTTTGATTGAAACACAGTAAAATATGTTTTATGTGGATTTTATTTCAATAAATCATCGATATTCTTCAAAATGAACATACATGTAAATTGATTGAAATGTTAATGACCAAAAATATCATACATTCTAAACAAGTAGTAAACTTCTATAATGTATTGTAATTCGAGATTTCATATTTCCGAACATAATTCCACTGTACAGACTATCGTTCGAATGATCTGTGTATAATATGTTATCAATACTATAACACAATTACAAATCAAATTGTTATTAATTTAATATTTAGAGATGAAAAATAGATTGCAAACAAAACCAAATTGAAATTTTGTTTTCCTGGCAACATATAAAGTTCACCAGTAAAATAAACCAGGCCAAAATAGTTTGGTGTACAATATTATTAAACCCTGATATGTCTATTTTAGATATAGTTTTATTACTTCAGTTTTAAATATTTCAAAACTCGAAATTCGCAGAAAAAAATACATTCAATGTTTATGTAACAAATATGTCACCACATAATTGTGCTAAAATAACTACATTCTAAAAGCGTAAAAAAAAACACAATATTTTTGGAAAATAATTGAAAGATCATTGGAAATAATTGAGATTTTAGCGAATCTGAAGCTTTGGCAACTTTATTGAATGAGCTAATTATATGCATGAAATTTCAAAAGCCTACATACAATCCAACCATTTTTCTACGATAAAGCTTGCAAAAGCTAAAGCATAGGCTCTCCTAACAATTATTCGGCTCGTTTAAGTGCTTAACTTTTATTTATGGTACCGAACATGTAAACCCAAACATAGGATTGTTTAAGTTATTTCATAGGCCGAAAAAGGTTTCTTAGGATTGACATAACTTTTTGTTAATCATTTTAAGTCTTTTACTACTAATAACAATATATTTTTCCTCTGAGATTTGTCCTAACACAAGCCAACAAATTCAAGTTTTATGGACTGAAATACTGAGTTTGATATCCTTTTATTAATCATAACTATATTTTTTGTTAACAACTCCCATTTAAAGGTCGCATTAATAAAGCTTAATGGGTTATTGCAGTGATAAAAAATCGTACACCAGAAATTCGAAAATATTATTTTCGGGAAAAATAATTTTGTCATCGACCCTACTGAAATGGAACCTTGTTGTTTTGTCCATTTAAATACTCTTCAAAACCTCGCGAAAACTTTTTTTATCTGCGATCTTTTCGTTTACGAAAATTTCGCAGGTATTAAAATCAGTCGAGTTTTTCTCAAAATGCCATGTCCGACACTTTTCTATATGTTATAGGATAAACTTGACAGAATGATATGTATTAAAGCATTAAACATGATCGAAAGATGGAGCATAGATGGTTTTGATGAGTCATTGTTATATGATTGTCGAGATATTTAACATTTATGAAACAATATTTTTCAAAAACCGACATTATTTGGTGCCTCGCTGAAAACCACTGAGAAGCATTCTAGGCTCTCATTGGCCACTCATGTCAAGGCCCCTTTAAATGGACCAATGACAAGACGTGCTCATTTGTTGACATTCCTTAATTCATGATTGACAGCGACTTTAATAGAGAGAAAGTTGCGTCATCGAGTAAAGGCAGTTGTGCGGGAGAGGGGGCAACTATATAAGCCGCGCTGCTGCATAATCAATATTCACTTTCTGCTTACAGTGACACAGTCAGCATTCGTTTCATTTTTAGTCTAGACTATAATGTTAATGTTTGAAAAATAAAGTGACGATAATTCTGGAGTGCAAAGGTAGACCTTGGAAACTTAATTTTCTTCGAAATTAAATTAAGTGCTTATCTGTACTTAGGTCAGTATTCCCAATGTAATTTGTCTAAAGCAAGTAGCTTATATGCCCTTAAAGGTATAAGCCTATTTTTACAATATTCATATTTGAATCGACACCTAAAGGAGATCGTAGATATGAAATCTATGATTGCCTTTCTAGTTTTTCATTCAATAAACCAACACTTTGCGTAATTGGGAAGAAAAGTAATGAACGGCAGTGGAACAAATATATGAATGAACAATAAGCACATAAGCATGATGTGCCTACATAAGCATCATAATAAGCAATAAGCATATAAACAGCAAATTATATCGGTTCCTAAGCAGCGTTAAAAATATGAAACAAAATTTGTTGACGAATAAACAGTCTGTATATATCTAGTTTCAGACTATGAAATCCTGCTGAAGTATTCTAACACAGAATCTTTGTTGTCCAACAAAGGATTCAGCATCTAAAATCTAGAATCCTGTTAAGAATTATTGCGATAACTAGACTACACAATCCTGGTCTATATTAAAGATTGAATTGTTAATTTCCCGAGAAAAAAAGTTATTACTTTATCACACACATCCTGAAAAAATCGCGGAAAGATTTTTTTTATTCGATTCGTTTATTCAAAACATTCGGGATCGACTTCTTGTGGAAATTCCTGAAAATTCTTGAAAATACGCGCAATTCCTGAAAATACGCAAAATTCCTGCAAAAATTCTCGACATTCTTGCAAAAATACGCCCAATTCCTGAGTTTCATTCAAACTTTCGTTTAAACCGTTCCACGTAATTCCGTCAGAATACGAGTGCAAATTGTCCACTTGATAAACGAAAACAAATAACTATCCGCGAAATTTCAAGATGTGTGTTATACATAATTATAATTATTACTTAACACACACACACAACAATATATAAATAATACGCGATTACAAAAAGGCGCCCAGAATCTAATGAACATTATTGATAATTCTTAATATTTCTATGATAAAAAAGCTACACATAAATGACTTAGAATAATGATTTAAGACTATTATACTTTTTGATAACAATTTGCAATTACCCTTTTTCTAGAGGCTTCGAATAGGCACATCTCGATACTCGAATTATTTTACAATTGTTCAACAACTTTTGAGAGTGATATAGCTTACAAGGTAGCTCATTACCCTGATTGCACAAAACCTCACAATGAGCTCACACTGACCTAAATTTTACTCACATATGAGCTCATCATGAGGTCATGGTGAGGTTTTTGCAAGCTGGGATAAAGACACTTTGAGATCATTCGTTGAGAGTTCCAACGCAAAATTTATAAGAACATATCACTAACATTATAAACTAAGCGATTTTTTAAAGCATACGACAATAAAGGATTTAATTCACTCTATCTACTTATCAATAAAATTCTAGTAAATTGGCAGTTTTGTCATATATTCAAAAAATGAAGACTCAATAAATACATACAAGTAATCAACGTTAAGGGCTTTAAAAGGATATTTTTCTCAAAATTTTTTCTCAAAAACAATAAGACACAGGGTGCGTACGGAATTAACAGGCCTTTACGGATAGATTTCCAGGGCTCTGTACGCACCCTAAAGACCGCATTTTTGAACAATCAACATATCAATGAACATTATCAGAACTAAGGGGACTGTACATCAATTTACAAGGCTTTGGTGTAAGCCGTGTCATGCAGTGGCTTTAAAAAAATGCACCAAAAATGCAAAATATGAAAGCGTATAGCACTTTTTTCATAAATGTGCAAGTGCACAGAAATCTAGGTCAATCAATCAAAATGTGTTATTGATTTTTTTGTCAAATGCGCATTCATGTGGAAATATATATAGGTCAACCAATCAGAACACATTATTTCGAAAAGTGGCTTTTTAAATGAAAAATCCTACATATATATCCTGATTTCTTACAAAACACACTATCACTTTTTGTACCGGTACATTCAAATATCAAGAGCTTTTCTCTTGTATCGCAAATTATTCTGATGTATCCAAAAATATCAGAATATATCGGTAAACTACTATAATTAAAACATATACAATCATATCGCCAAATATTTATCAATTGCTCATATAAATGCGAAATTCTAGCAACTATAAGAGGAGAAAAGCCAAACAAATACAGTTAAAAAATGAACACATATCTTAGCAGCTAGAAAATAACTTTATTTAATGAACTTCGCTTTAAACGGAGTTTTGAAGTGTAACTTCACTTTCAAGAATACACTGCATATAACATTGGAATGTACATGTAAAACACACTTTGTATGATAAAACACTATGTTATATAATCAAGAAAAAATATTCGAATCAACAGAAGCATTTGAAACGCACAAGAGCGCATATTTCATACATTGTCAATCATAGATCTATTCAGTCAGTAACTTATCCTCTCATGCATGAGAATTAGTCGAACAAAGATAGAATTTTATATAAATAAAATGAAATTTATGAAGCTCGAAAATGCAATGAGACCATTTAGCCGAAAGACATTTAGCAAAAACCAAAATATCCTGAACAAGAAATCATTTAGATTGTAAAACGAATCACCTTCGAAATTGACGAAAGTTTTAATCGACGATAAAGAAGCAAATGAAAATCCATAAAAATGAACCAATGATTAGCCCAAAACGACATTTACGGATTAGAAAGGATCTATAATTAAATTCACTGAATACCGGTGATGTCAAATGTGTGAAATAGAAATATTCCTCTTATAAGACGCATTGGGTAAAGGTAATAATAAATATATGAAAATAGAGGTACTTTATTTTCAAAATAGACCCTTTTAACAACACTTTACATAATTTCCAATATATACAAATAATATTAGTCATTCAGTCATATATTGCTCTTCTGTACGCACTGAGATGATATTTGATTATCAAGTTCACAAAAAACTATCAAAACTACAATTAAAGAACACATACGATGAACAATAGAGTCGTTTATTAAAGACTCAAGACTGGGCCATACCTCAATCTATCTTTCTGATAATCCATCCCATTAGTTCTTAAGAAGAACCAATCAAATCACCCGGGAGGCTATCATGAAAGCAAATTAAGAATAATTCCCAGTTGTTGTTTTTTTTCTGCCAATATGAAACAGCTGTTTATTTGCGCATTGATATTTGTATTTCCTACTAGCACTTGTATCCATTTTATCGCTAATTTCTGGATTATCGCTCATTTTCGAATTATCGCTCATTTCTGTGTTATCGCTCATTTCTGTTTTATTCGCCCAACTCCAAATTATCGCCCACTCTCGAATTATCGCTGATTTCCGGTTTCAATTCTAACTTCCGCTTGTACTTGTATCCATATTATCGCTCATTTCTGCCTCATTCATGTCATAACGAGCTTGTTCATGCTCCGAAAGCGAGCGCGACTGTGAATCATAATGCATTCGTAAAACTTCCCTGTCGCCTACACTGAGTGACGTATTGTGCTCTGCGTCTCTTTCGTTTCTGCTATCGTCTGCGGAGGAAGTATGACGCGCGTAAACTTCTGCTTCTGATGAAGAACCATTCTCCTCGCTGGCAGTGTTTTGATTATATGAGGAAGGTGTCGATCGGTCCTGCTCGCGCGGCGGTTGCGACGCATAATCGCGATAGTCGATCGGTTTCAGCGGCGGCGGTGAGTCTGCGGCAGCGCGCGAATCGTGATAGGAATCGCGCGAATTTTCCGCTTCGTTCGCCCATTCGCGCGGCGTCACATGATCCCGTTCGCTGCCACTTCCGGTGGTAGCGTTATTCACGATCCCGTTTTCCCATTCGCTCGGCGTCACGTGATCATCGCGTTCATCGCGCGACGAGTTGTGTCCATTATCCCACTCCCGCGGCGCGATCGCATCTTCGCGCGATACGTTGTGTCCGTTTTCCCACTCATCGCGATGCATCGCGTCCCACTCGCGCGGCCGTATCGCATCGTCATCTTCCGGCGCGCACGGCTGCACTTCGATGACCGGATATGGATGCGAATGATGCGCTTCCGGATGCGGTTGTTGTTGATGATGTTCCTGGTGTTCCATTTCTGGATGTGACGTCATCACGTGACGTCGTTGAGGCGCGTCATCCGCGTCGTCATGGTGATGTGGATTGACCTCTTCTGGTGACGCGACGTCGCCATTGCGCATGTGCGGCGGGAGGTGCATGCTGGGACTCGGAGCGCGATCGATCGGGTCCGGGTTACTGCAAAAAAAAAATAATTAATTTATCATTATTGAAACATTATGTTGGATTTTTTTTTGGTATTTTATTGAAAATTGTATGTTCTTTCCAAAATTTATCAATTTTTCAAGCGTTAGGTATCTTATCAAGCGATGGAACAAACACCTGTAGATTGATACGTAGTTTTTGTCGCCACTCTTCATTTCAATTATTCATTAAATTGTAAGCATCACAATGAACCAAAATTGAAAGCTATTATACAAATACATGTACATCGAACTGTTCTATAAATTGTTGGCCGCCAAGTCTTTACCCACCTGAGATCTTCTGGTGCATCCAAATACGGTCGCATTCCCTCTCCTCCCTCCCTTCCACCTCCCATATACTCCTGACTCCGCCTCCTCCTATGCATATTCAAATGATGTTGATGCCTTGCGCTGTCAATCAAAGCCGTTGGCCCCGCCCCCATGCGTCTTAGCAACGCCTCCTCAGCGCTGATTGATCGGCTCAGTGACAGGTCTTCAGCTCCACTGTTGTATGAAAAAAAACATAAACAATAACCTCTTTTCTCTATATAAACTTGCGTTGTCAATCAAAACTGTTGGCCCCGCCCCCATCCGTCTTAGCAACGCCTCCTCAGCGCTGATTGATCGGCTCAGTGACAGGTCTTCAGCTCCACTGTTGTATGAAAAAAAAACAAACAATAACCTCTTTTCTCTATATAAACTTGCGTTGTCAATCAAAACTGTTGGCCCCGCCCCCATCCGTCTTAGCAACGCCTCCTCAGCGTTGATTGATCGGCTGAGTGACAGGTCTTTGGCTCAACTGTTGTATGAAAAGAAACATCTATGAAAAATTACCTCTTTTCCATATACTAGTATATAAACTAATTGGGGCTTTCTCCTTTGTAAGATGTATGTTGTTTTCTAAACAGCTTGTGTTCCTAGGTGCGGTTTTCCGATGGACTATAAGAGAGTTAAATTTGAACGATAAGCGGGACTTCATGTGTTGTTTCTGATTGCTATGTTTCATTGGATTAAAAAGGTGAATTTTAACTTTAAGCGTGTTTTAATGTTTCTGTTGGAAACATGGAGGTTTGTTTTCATGGTATGTTTATTCTTACCCGACACCGCCTCCACCCCCGATTTCGCTGCTCATACTGTCCTCTGGGTTGTTATAGCCGTCGTCCATGGAGGTGGACTTCTTGGACATGTCTTCGAGACCTTTGAGTGCAGCCTGGAAACAATAAATTGGATTATTTAATCTTATGCTAAATCGATATCATTTTATCGTCATTTATGATTCATCTCCATTTTCACACATTAACCCATAAGCAGTTTCTTGTGATTGAGTAAGCCACTTAGATTTCGGGAGCTCTTCAACTTGCTGAAAATACTTTTTTCACTGTGTGATTATACCTTGAATCAATCTAGCTTTGTCTGTTCTGCAACAATAGCTGATGGACTTATTCGATTCAATATATTATAACTTCATTTTTATACCCATGACCTCTTAAATCCTTTTCCTCATTTAAAACCTTTATGCCTATACCTATGCACATATATATCCAACTATAAGGCATGTTGGTAAATAATAAATTGAAGTCTAGTCTACATACCTTGATACCGTTATTGATTGCCTCACTGTAGGTTCTGTCGAATGCAGGAGTCGATTGACTGGAGCTCAGTTTACCGTTATACCTGTAACATAAGTTCAAATTTTATTTTCGCGCAGGCAACCATAAACATGGAAATTTAGTAACACATTTATTTTCGCATATAAATTTGTTCAGTTCTTAGCATTATTAGCATGCATTGGCCATGATACTAAATGTAGCATAATCACAAAATTACCGGTAACTCAAAACTCGATTGCTTTTCTAAAAGGTAGAATTAAACCGGTTAAATAAGATATGTGTTTGTTTGTAAAAAAAAAAGCTCACCATTTTGAATACATGTCTGGTGATTGCTCTGAAGTTGATGTGTTTTGTTTTCCATTGTACCTATACAGCAAAAAATGTATATTTATTAGAAAGGTGTGCATATTAATGCCCATGATTGTTATATTTTCATACATGCTTGTTTCAAAGAGCTAAAGTGATGGAAATATGAAAACAGGTTTTCACTTATACAATAATGTAGATGAGTCGGTAGGGAGAAGGGCAGGTGGAGGCCACTATATAGAGTATATCCTTATATTCTTTGGGGTAGTCTATGATAGAAGCTTTTCTCATCGACGGTTACAAAAGGGGGGATGGGGTGGGGTACTTTAGCACGGGGAGTGTGGGGCTATAAGATGGGGGGGGGGGGGGGG
>LQRL01150276.1:24380-36390 GCA_001703475.1 Hydroides elegans
TGTTTGTCTATATGATACATATAAATGAAGTATACCTATGTCGCCAAATTGAAGTACCTACTATAAGTACAAATAATCCACGACATTAAATGCGGTTTTAAGCGTTACCAGTTACCAGTAAACTTGGTTAAATATGTTTTATGTTAGTTTATTTGACTTTATAAATATAAAAAAAAATCATATTATGAATCAAACTTCTGATATATGATAGACATTTAATATAAAACTAAAGTAACAAAAATATTAAATATGTTGCCGTTATCAAAATGATTACGGATCCTCTGAAGTAAGAGTATGTCCACTTATAAGGCTAAGACATTGCAACATGCATCGTCTCCGTTTATATTTATATGCTCGATAAGTAGTGATATATTTGAGGGGGTGTGTCATGTATAACAAGATGGATGTGTAAACAGACAAATATTCCAAATATGGATAATTTAATACGGTTTCTGGTAACATTTACTTTTCTATATGGTGGGTAAATTGAATCGTTTAAAAACTATTTTTTTGATGATTATTCGCTTATGATTTTCACTTTATATAACAGGCTTTATAAAATAAAGCGGCGGATGTGTGTGTTTATAACACTACTTCGTCTTCAATTTGATATGTACAAGCCGGTTAAAACGTTCAAGGCCAGCGAGTCTCACGTCACTATAACTGGCAACGTTGATCAAATCGTCCCGAGTCATGTTTTTGAATTCGTTTTTATATATCATTTTCGTAAGCTTATATAATTTTATCGGGTTTTCTATTTTTCAATGTCCTATCTCAATCGGCGAGTTTTGTGACATTCCGATCAGGGTCATTTTTACTGGTGTCATTTTGACGATTGCTATTATGACCCGGATCAAAAGCCCTGTATTATATATTACATGTTTATAAGATAAATAAATAAAAAGCATAATAATTTTTATTGTTATTGTCTTGTTTGCATTCTTGCATCAGTGGCGATCGACGCAAGAATAATTAAAAAGAGACATGTGACCTGCTAAAATGGACTCTTGGCTCGCTTGGCTCACCATAGTTACCAATGATCCAGATAAACACATTCTCGAACTAAGCCTTCATGCTCCTAAAATATTCAATATATCTGTTGGGAACCAATATGCAGTTTCAAGGATCTCATTGGTTTTTCATATTCGCTTTCATTTAAGGTTCAACAAACGCTGGAATCGATTATGGCGCGAAACAATCATGTGAGCGTGCATCTGCAAAAATGGACGCAGCGTGGCTGACCATAGTTACAAATGATCCAGATAAATAAATACCCGCGCTTATCCTATATGTCCCGAAAACACTGTTTAAAAAGAGTATGTCTTGCAAGAAATCAATGATCAGCATGCACCCATGTGTTAAATCTCAAAGGATTTCATTTGTGTTTCATATATGTTAATATTTTAGGTTCAACAAACGCGGGAATCGATTATGGCGCGAAACAATCATGTGATCGAGCACCTGCTAAAATGGATGCCGCTTGGCTTACCATAGTTACGAATGACCCAGTTAAACATATGCCCGAGTTGACATTGTATGCGCAGATGGACGTCTGCTATAAGGTAGACTTTATATTTATTAATATCATTTGGATTTTAACTCGTCCGAAAAACCGCGAACAACGGATATGGATGCTTTCAAAAATATTATAATATTTATTTAGATCAATTTACCAAAGCAAATCAAAGTGAAAGAAGAACCTAGAAAAAGAAATGAATTAATTGTTAGTATTATAAAAAAATATGTCAATATCTCAGATGAATTTTAATGGTTATATTTGATATATGATGTTCAATAAATTGAACATACCGTACGTGTAGTTTATTTTCCACGTTTCACACATTTTTTGGATAGGTTTTTAATTTAAAACATTGTTTTTGACCGATTCACTATTAAAGGTTTTTCATTATTATCTATTTCTTTATTATTTACATAGTGCAGCTTGTTACCCATAGTGACGTTGCCTAGCAACAAGTCCAATTGCACCATTCAACTCGACTCCAGATTCTACAATCGGCTTGAAATGCGCGAAGTCAGTAACCATGGCAAGAATGTGACGCATTGGAGGTAACGAAGTTAAGTGCTTTATAGTTATGTGATTCAACAAAAAAGATCGAGCGGTTATATAACAAAATAGACCAGTGCCCAAATAACGTGTTCAAAAAAAAAAATAACGCTCTGGTGGGTGTTTGGGTCAATAACTTTTTAAAGTGTGGATTTTTAAAAGTGAAATTTTCACATAATCAACTTCAATCATTTTTTATTCAGAAAATGTAATTATCTTGATATTTACCATCTCACCCTTATCACAATATAACGATGTTCGATGAAGGGTGACAAAGACAAATTCACATCAGGCCTCTCTTGCATAAAATAAGCGATTTTGAAATCGCAAGTTGGTTGCGATTTTCATCCTTTTCATCGTTGTTTTTTTTTTCTATTTCAAAGAAATGATCAAATGAAACACCCACCAGAGCGTTATTTTTTTTGAACACGTTACATTGTCAGAATTCCACCATTTATTGTAGGGGCTGATTGAAAACTTTCCTTTTATCACATCTATTCACCTTGGTTAAACACAAACACGTTTTGCGATTGAAAAAAGGAAAAATGATCATACATGCTAATCAAAATCCGTAATAATATTGCCCTGCTCCGGCATTTGATTACTTGTTAAATGTTTCATGACTTCATAAATATATATGTTTTCTATATCGTTTTATTACAAATAGTTACCGAGTATTTGTTATGTGAAATAATCCAAAACTTAATGTCCTTTCGTTTTATCTTTATTTCGCAGTACCAAAACGCAATTTTCACAATACAGTGAATACATACTAATGATCACACCAAATGCAAGTCAACCATCGTTTTTGGAATTCAATTTGTACTCAACCAAACAAGCAAAGGATGCGCATATTCGTAAGTTATTATACGCTTCCTTTGTTATTTATGGCCCAATTAAAACACATCTTAATCTGTTTTCGTCATGGGGTTAATAATTCTCATACAACCCGCGTAAATAGTAATAACCTATATTTATTAGTGCAATGATATTGACAATGATAACGCATGTTGGAAAAAAACTATTGGACTTAGTTAGTTAATCCTTAACTCATCTGTTATTGCTAAGATAAAACAATACAATAGATTGAACCAAAAGAATCGAATCGATATTGAACTTCAAAACCCGTTATATCAATCAAGATAAACCAAAACAAAAACGATCTTTATAAAATCAATACATGTATATTCGAATAAGAAAATATGCTCATGCTCAATGCTTATTAAAATCTTTATTATACAAAAATATATATAAAAACTTTTTTAAAAAAATAGTAATAATTCACGTTTATAAACACAAACGCAAGAATAATATGTCAAATTTCCATTTTGTTTATTTACAGCTATTTATATCGCCTTAGCTGCGTTCGTTTCTATGGCATTGTTATGGAATCTCTTACGAGCTATTTGGAGACGCGATAATATTCAACATTTGAAACGAGCAACAGTAGAATGGATTCAATCGAAATGGGGAGCACCTGAGGCGGTACGTTTAATTGTTGAGGGAACGGCCTTAATTCATTGCGCTTTATTTCTACTCTAATATTGTTTTATTTCCCAACCATGCTCTTGAAAACTAACAATCACATCCATTGTTGGTTTGATACTTCTAACATGTGGGCTTGCGAGCAAATCAAAGTCAGGAATGGATATAATAAAAATACTTCTGATGGGCATCGCTAAGAAATGGCAAAACAAAAAATAAAGCAATATCAATATCGCTAGTTTTACTCTAAATTCATAAAAGCTTGCAGCGATAGCAGATAAACTTGCTCGAGCCTGATTCATTTCATAAAAAAACACACTTTTGGACTCTAGGGTCTACTTGAGAATGTCTGCTTTTGGATTTAAGGTCTACTTGAGAATGTCTGCTTTTGGATTCTAGGGTCTACTTGAGAATGTCTACTTTTGGGTTTAAGGGTCTACTTGAGAATCCAACAGAAGAATCGTCGGAATCGCATGCGCAGTATGGCCCCATTGGTGAACAAGCACCTGTTAGACGTCGCTTCCGGTCGCTTGATGCATTTAGAGGGTGAGGATTTGTGTACCTTTATAACATTAAATACATGTACACGTTATTTTATTGCTTGGTTTAAGCATAATTATCATGAGATTGTCCGCCATTAACGATCATATATCATTTCCGATTCTAAATATACACTCATGTAATGAATGGAAAACAATCCTCAGGACCCTTACAAATGGGTAATTGACCATCGGCATAACGTTATATCTGGGCAATGAATCACTTTGGGTCAATATGGTTTCGTTAAAAATCTTTAGGTATTTTCCTTGAAAAGATACATATATTTTTATTCAAAATGAAAAGTTTAAATTAAAGAAAATTATTGTATATTGCAGATTGTGTCTGGTGATCATGATATTTGTGAACTATGGCGGCGGAGGCTACTGGTTCTTCGACCATTCGTTTTGGAACGGTCTCACTCTTGCTGACCTTGTATTTCCATGGTAACGTCGAAAAAATACTGCAACAATGTTTAACAATCATTTGTGATACTCTCCATATGATCGTGATCCATGGAAAAGGAGATATAATACTATTGCTTTGTAACAAGAAACCCTCCTTATTGTATTTCGAAAATGATAATAGAAAATGAAATTCTAAGGCCTTGTTCGCAATTATACTTTACAAGATGGTTGCTTCAGTACTTTACAAGATTGGTGCTTCAGTAAAAATCTACCCAAACTCAGAATAATTGTTTTAGAAAGATTGAATGTCAGATGGCAAATTCTCAGGGAATTCACTGGAAGAAATGTTGGTATTGAACAATAATGAAACCCTATTATATATATACATCATAACACATGTGTCCCGTGGTCCATATCAAGTAAATTTCTAAATATATTCCCCATAATGGTGCGTTAAGCGGAACTTTGCGTCTGCGTCTGTGGAATTTAAATTGGTGTAAAATATAGCGAACCCAGCGGATAAATTCCGCAGGGATTACTATGTTTTATACCAATTTCCATTCCGCAGACGCAGACGCAAAGTCCCGCTGAACGCACCATAATACGGATTTTTTACCAGGTTTACATGGATTATCGGCACCGCCATCTGCATATCGCTAAAGAGCCAAGCCAATCGAGGTGCAACGAAATGGCAAATGTCCCGAAAGGTGGCGAGAAGAACCGGAATCCTGTTTGCGCTCGGTTTGTTGCTTGAAAGCTCTAACGGGGCAGGTGAGTTCTCCTACATTGTATCTACTATGAGGTGATAATCAATCTGCATGGTGTGTTGATTGATGCAGTTATGTAATATTTAACAATATAATTGTTAATGAAATCGATGCATCGAAGTGGCAAATATCGCGAAAAGTAGCAAGAAGCACCGGAATTCTATTCTCGCTTGGTTTGCTGCTAGAGAGATAGAATGGGGCAGGTGAGTTTATTTTGTCTTGTGCCAAAATCACCCTTTAGCCTCGTTCACGCAAAATCAAAATATTGCCAAAAAGGTCCGCTTTTTTGTGAACAGAAGGGATAAATTGCTATGTTTTTTTATACAAAAGTAGCTTTTGAGCTTTCAGTTTTGAGCCTTTATTTTCGGGCGTTTTTGTTTGCATGAACGCGGCCTTAAAATCCCCTTCATTTATGCAGATGAGTCTAATGCCCAATGCGAAACTTACATTGCAAAAAGGTGGTGTATTCTTTTTAGCTTTTAGCTTCAAACCAAGATATTAAAATGGATTGGCAGGATAGTGTTCAGAGTTAATGAACAAAGACTAACACGTAATAGAGTCTCACTTTTTTGTAAAAGCGAGACTATCTCTCAATTTAACACAATTATACATTATTATCTAATAACTTTATCGCATAGTCCTCCTAATGAAAAACTTCCTTCTGGTTGGAGTTGACATAACTTCCCTTCGTATTTCAGGTATTCCCCGTGTCAAATAACAGTGTCTTATGCCGCAGTGGCTTTTTTCGATCTTTTCCACTAATAAAAACATTCTGTATTCAAATAAAACGCTCATGGATTAGTAAGAACAAATCGATAACGCTTTCAGCTCGATCTGCCCCTGATTCAAAACAATAAAACAATATTTCATTTGTGTATTGCATATCATGTATCTAATATTATATATAATATGAATATAATTAAATCATACGGTCCACTCAATGAATACCTCCTCTTAGATGCAGTTGACGTGTCCTCTCTTCGCATTCCCGGCGTCCTACAGCGCTTAGCCGTGTCCTATGCTGCAGTCGCTTTGATCGAAGTTCATTTTGCGCAAGATTACGTCACTAATGCTTACAAGGTAGTTCATCAAAGCGTTAAGAGTTGCTTTAATGATTAGGAAACTTTTCCCGATCAGTGGCGTATAATGTTTCGCCACACGTTTTGTGACATATGTAAGGTCTAGTTTAATTCTATTATATGCCCTACCTTGATCGACAGAAAAGTAGTTCAAAGGAATCAGCTATGTGCGGGCTTAAATTCCGTTACAATGACACATATTGTACTACCTTCTCAGGTCCTATTTCAAGTGATGTGACTATATCACTAGGTTAAAGAATCGATTATGTCTAAAACGTATTTACACTCCAATCAAAGGTTAAGCACAAAACGTTATTAAGAATGTCAACTAGATACCTGGCTTCAGCAAAATGCTCATTTAATTTTGACATTTTTTTCTTGGCAGATCATACAAATAGAGGTTAAGGTTGTAAGGAACAAATATTTTCAAAAGGTTGATAATACTACATATCTATTTAAACAGGATAGCCGCGTATCATCTTTGAGAGACCTAGCTCCACATTGGGCTGAATGGATATTCATGCTCGGTTTGGTTGCGCTTCATCTATTGTTGACGTTTATGCTACATGTTCCAGGCTGTCCTAAGTGAGTTAAACTTGTTCCATTTGAATTTATTGATATTTGCCCATAAGGATAGTCGGGTTTGAGATACCTAGCGCCGTTCATGCTTGGTCTTGTAGCGCTTCATCTATTGTTGACGTTTATGCTACATGTTCCAGGCTGTCCTAAGTGAGTTGAACTTGTTCCATTTGAATTTATTGATATTTGCCCATAAGGATAGTCGGGTTTGAGATACCTAGCTCCGTTCATGCTTGGTCTTGTAGCGCTTCATCTATTGTTGACGTTTATGCTACATGTTCCAGGCTGTCCTAAGTGAGTTAAACTTGTTCCATTTGAATTTATTGATATTTGCCCATAAGGATAGTCGGGTTTGAGATACCTAGCGCCGTTCATGCTTGGTCTTGTAGCGCTTAATCTATTGTTGACGTTTATGCTACATGTTCCAGGCTGTCCTAAGTGAGTTAAACTTGTTCCATTTGAATTTATTGATATTTGCCCATAAGGATAGTCGGGTTTGAGATACCTAGCGCCGTTCATGCTTGGTCTTGTGGCACTTCATTTATTGCTTACGTTTATGCTACATTTACCAGGCTGTCCGAAGTAGGTTCACCTTGTTCCATTTGAAATGCCAGTATATTTGCTCAATCCCCCCAGAAAAAAAAATAATAAAAAAGAAGATTGCTCAAACCCCTAACCACCCCCCCCACCCAAAAAAAGCATAAGTGTAGTCGGGTATCATCTGTGAGAGAAATCTAGCTCCACATTGGGCCGAGTGGATTTTCATGCTTGGTCTTGTAGCTCTACATCTGTTGCTGACGTTTATGCTACATTTTCCAGGCTGTCCAAAGTGAGTTATTTTTAAATCCGTTATATCCATATCATCGTTTTTAATGATGTTAAATATGCATATCATAAATTAACATAATTCGTTATGCATTTCAATTTGTTTTCCGGAATCAAAAGTCCATTACTGTTACACCAAATAGAATGTTATTACATCATCAAGGCGAGTGCTTTCATTAAAAATCAATGTAACAGCATATATATTCCAACCAACCTTGGTATACGACATAAAGATGTGCTTAATTCTTTGTTTATATCGTCGCAACGATAAAATGTAATAATGTAATGTAATAAAACAGGCCTACGATAAATCATTTGGAACGCGATCCTGAAAACAATGCATATTTTCGTAAAGGTTCCTTTCAAAAGAACCCATAATATCATGTTATCTTATTTGTTATTTTAGAGGATACATAGGCGCAGGTGGTCTCTCCGAAGGTGGCCTCTACCATAACTGCACAGGGGGCGCTGCGGGTTATATCGATAGATGGCTTTTTGGAGAAAATCATATCTACCAAAGTCCCACGTGCAAGGTTAGATATTTGTTGAGAAAAAGTACTATTGAAAGAACAATATTATTTGTATTGAATTACAATTGATACACCATAGAGCTGTTTCAAAATCACATTAAGATCTAATGGGTTTTACATGTAAAATCTACCAGAGAAATTACATGCACGATTTGCAAAGGTTTGAGATATCGTGGCAAATTATACTTCTCGAGTAATAACCTGCCAAATGAATTGATATTGGGTGGTGATTCGGCTGTTCGAAAAATATGATAATTTCCTCATGCGATATTTTAGGGATACTTATATTTATACCTATACATGTAAAGTGAAAGACTATTTGTTGTGAAGCTAAACTGATGGTTAAAAAAAACTTAATTCAGTAAAATTCTGGTAATCGTGTGAGGATGTATTTTATATATTTTTTAAAACAGGAAGTATACAAGACTACAGTTCCCTACGACCCAGAGGGATCTTTAGGAACTCTGACCTCAATTTTCATGTGTTTTCTGGGCGCTCAGGTATGCCAATCACGACAGTTTCGCAATAGCAGGTGTCAATGTATAGGGTGCACCAACGGCAGGCCGCCCTCTTATATGTTTTACTGAAAGCATGTCTCATATTTGCTCAAATATTAATAGTTTTGGCGCCCTGTTTCAATTCATGCTGGATCCACGCCTTATTATGATATTTAATAAGCTCTAAGTTAATCTTAACACTATTTTCTCGTTTCAACACTATCAGGAAGAGAAATAATGTTTTTCTTCTTTTTTTTTCTTTGTAGGCTGGTAAAATACTTCTTCTGTACGATAGATGGAAGTCCATTCTGAGACGTTTGCTCATCTGGGGTTTCATCACAGTATGTTGTTTCGTTCTGTTATTTGAATATGATTATTTAATCAAATACACATTTATAAACTAAAAGTAAATACGAGCGTCTTGTCAATAGTTGATTTTACAACAAACTCATATGGCATGTCAGGATGACACAATTAAATTAGTTAAAGTTTTCCATTTATTTTCACTTTCAACTATAGAAAATAATGAAACACGACAATAAAGATTGTACACCATTCATTTACTATAATTATGAAGTTTAAATTTAAAGGGCTACGGATAAATCTTATGTTATGCTTACAGGGTATGACTGCTGGTATCCTTTGCAGATTCCACCAAAATGCGGGATGGATTCCAGTCAACAAAAATCTATGGTAAGCATATTTTTGAAATTATTTTTTTTTATTTCGATTTCTGCTCATAAATTTGAAGGCTCCCACTTTCTTAAAACTTACAATATATTCAATATTTCATGATTCGTGTATCATTTGTAGAAACAGTAATCATATCACGCACAATACAAAAGGGATTATGTCTATGAGATATCAAAGCACAAATAATAAGTTTGTGTTTTACTTGTAACATTACTTAACTTTATTGAATCAGATGTCAGTTGATTGTTCTTTTTAAAAATCGTGTGGTTTGTGTAAGATTTCTTGAATTAAACATTTTTCAGGTCCGTCTCTTTCGTTCTGGGCCTAGCGGGACTTGCGTTCCTCTTGCTCGCGCTGTTTTACATGCTCTGTGATGTGTGGGGAGTATGGAGTGGTGCGCCCTTCTTTTTCCCAGGTTTGTGAGTGATTAAAGAATATTAAGAAATATATATTATGCAACATATTAATTGAATAAGTATTAATATTGATGTATAATGTAATACATAATACATGCTCTGTGATTTATGGGGAGTATGGAGCGGTGCGCCATTCTTCTTTCCAGGTTTGTGATTGAAACTGAACAAAAAATATAAGTTTCAACGTTTTAGGTTTATGTGGATACACTTGAAAAACAAAACTGCCAATTCAAATGATATTTGAATAATAAAAACAAATACCACATGTCTTGAATAAAAAAGATCCACACAATGCAAGAAATTTATACTGGTTAATTGTTTTCAAATACATACTTTTGCAATATCTTTCTGTCGTTATTTCATTGAAATGTAAAGATAACATATTTATTTTGATGTTTATAATGACGATCTCGCTTTTCATGTGTGTGATTTATACTCCGACGTTTCATTCCAATTTAAATTATCTGTTTATGTATTAATTGATCAGTTCATAATGTTGACCTTTTCACCTTTACGCGTAGGAATGAATTCGATTGCCATCTACATAGCGCATATGGTTTTCGAGAACTATTTTCCGATCAAGTGGAAAGTCGCGGAAGAACACGCCACTCTGCTGCCGCTTCACCTCTGGGGAACTACTTTTTGGACATGTGTTAGTGCGCTCATGTATTGGAAGAAAGTGTTTATTGTTATATAGACTTTAAACGTAGAATCTAGCAGCATTGATAGACACTTACGTTTTTATGTATTAAACAATGTGAAAGACTCTAAAGGTCTCTTTTGAAAATATGGACAATTTTTTTTTATTCTTAAGGGCTATGTGCAATATAGTTCGTTTAATATGTTTTTCATAAATTTTCAAGCTTATAGCAATATGCGAAATTATTAATGAATCATGCGTTTTATCATACCAATATATATAAACATATTTTAGAACAAGTTCACTATATATTTTGTCAAAATCCACATAAATTTATGATGAAAATTTATTTTAACAATAAATAAAAATCAATCATTGTTAATAACACTTACTTTACTTGATCAGCTATTTGCATTCTAAATGACGTCGAAATGTAATTCATCTACATGTATGTGATCTTTTTTTTCCGCACACCACACCAGGACAGGAACATGTCAAATGACGCCCTAGTTTAATGTATTTAACGCATACAAGAGGAACCTATGACATTGGTCATGTATGTGCGTTAATGTATCTTTGAAAAAAAAACTCATTTGCTAATAAAACGTTTTGCTACCGGTTACTCCATCCCATCAAATATATGTAACTTAATTAAACCAACGGTTTTTGGACGGAATTTGGCAAAAATAATCAGACACAATACCTACGTTAAATTTTATAGCGAAGTTCCAATGGCGTTAATATGAATTGTTCAAAAATGCTGTTAGGAAAGCTTTTATTTGTAGTTCAAATAACCAAGGCGAGTCCTAAAAGGCTAGGTAATTACAGCTTTAATTGTCACTTTAGGGAAGTGTTTTTTCTGCTTGCAAAACGATACGAAAATTCATTAAAATTCTATTACAATACCATCATAAGCGTTTTCATTAATTATTAAAATGTAATGGGCCTTTAGGGTTTTTGATTATCAGAACAAAGCAAAATACCGTCTGAAACCCGGAAATATTATTAACAACACATCAACGTTCCCTTTGGATGCTTAATTAAGCTGTTTATTGTGAAATGTAAAACGGACACGAAAATCCATTATGTGCAATCCTGTTTTATATTGTATATTTTGTCAATTACATAATGCATTTCCTCATTAAAATATGAAGAAGCGTCACTTTTCGTTTTACTTAAAATTACTGGACAATCTATTTATTTTAATGTTTGTTTTGCTTTTTATACATTTTATCAAATACATAATACATTGTCCCATCAAAATAGGAGAGAAGTAGTGCCACTCTTTATGTAACTAAAAATTACTGGATGATTTGTTTATTTCTATATGTTTTCACCTTTTGTCCATTACAAAATGTATTTCCTCATCAAAACACATTAAGTTGACGTTACTCTTTATCTTACTGTAATTAACTTGCAACATTGAACTGAATGATAAATGGTGTTTTTAACATTAAAATAGCAGGTTATTTGATGGTTCCAAATATGTT
>LQRL01150276.1:41735-63696 GCA_001703475.1 Hydroides elegans
AAAAACACTAGTTTGTCGCTTTTAATTATTAAAAGCTATATTTTATCGTTTGTAACATCACAATAAATTCATAGGGAGTAACAAGGACAGACAACAGAGTCGGCGGTGGAAGTAAGAAATGTCGAATCGGGATTGAGAGATCCAGATGTTATACATGTGTAGCCGGTTTCGCCGTGAGACGGTCAAAGCGACAGAATGACTTGACCCGACAAACAGTCGGATTAGTCCAAATACGTTGAAACGACGTTGGCGCGGAAACGGATAACGCTTTACACAGAACGTACGTTCGAAACCGCGAAGTCGGCATCGACGATACAATTTTGCGAACAAGTATCGCCTTGTTGATGTGAAACCTTTCGCATAGCGCCCTTTGACATTAAGAGTCGAGTCCATTTTCAACTGAACCACTCCTATGGCCGCCAAGGGGCGTATACGGGCTTCGTCGATCATTTTGTAGCCTGTTGTTTAAACAAAGTTGACCGCTTCCGGGAAGGTTCTGTTATGGATTAAAGTGTCATCCGATACGACTAGAAACCTAAGCTACGGAGTGTCGACGAAAACCTAACGACCAATCGTTACATTGACCCGTATATTCATGACTTTGCCGTTCACTGCCATTTATGCATGGCAAAAGACTGAGGGTAGTCATCTTTAACATTTCAGAAATACTAAACCAATGATGACAATCGCTATTTTGAATAAGAAAGCTTGAGAAAAATGATGAAATAATATGCTCTGTAAATTGCAATATGATCGAATAAATAATAATACTATAATCATGTGTTTGGAAAAAGATTATACTTTCTTTTGGCGGCTAGTATATTAAACTAGCTGTTTTAAGTTACTTTACCTAATTATTGCTTGTTTAAGTACATTAAAATAAAGCTTCAAACTTGCCTCAAACCTACCTTCAAACTACCCTTCAAACCAGATTAAAAACCGTCTGAAAGTGATTTGATGGAATGAAATAGTTTGTTGTCGCCAAACTTGGTTCGAAGTTTAGTTGGAAGGTAAGTTCGATAATTGTGGCCTTTATTGATTTTAAAAGTTATTATTATTATTTTTTTTATATATTTTAGCAGTCGCATTTTGTTTACAGTATAATTATGTAAAAACATATCTCTTTAGGAAAAAAACTATTTACGTCACAAAAATTGTTTAGGCCTATTATCTAATGATAACATATTATGCGTTAACATTTTCATTACTCAATTGCATTAAGCATGAAAAATATGAAAACAGCATTTTTTATTTAAAAATCTACGCTTAAGATCGATGTACGCATCTAGTTATGTCTTATAACGTCAATGCAATCTGGAATTCCTTTGCGTTGTTTTTTTTTAAACACAAATGGGCTCAGGTGCTTAAAACTTATTTATATACTGTTATATTAGAAACGGTTTATCATCCAGTAGTAACAGCAGTAGGAACACTTCTTTATTTATGGCTATCATGGCTTAAATGTGCTTGATTAGCCTGGGCTAAATCTATGCTCAAAGATTATACAAAAGAAAATATCTGAAAGCTAACTATAATTTAAAGTCAAATACAACAAAAGGATATTCAAGAGGTTCCATTCAAACCACGAACTAAGATACAGTGTACACGTCAACAGTAACAATAATTGCAATTCATTAACACGTATATAATAATTTGTTTCAATATAGCGAAACAAAAGGCAAAACGTATTTATCACTTGATCTTGAGTAGTATCAGCAATCGTACAAAGTAGTTTAAAGTGTGTTGGAGCTGTTTTTTTTTGTGGATGTACATATTTCGCTATTCTCTCATTTAAGCACAGGTTATCTAAGCTTGGTTCCCTTTTTTAGACCTATCATTCGCGTCCCTTGCAAATGCCCAATATCTAATAGAAATATTATTGTGTTAATTAAATTTTGTTAAAAGTAAATACGATGAAATTCTATGCTATATAAGTCATATTTGTTAATTGTGTTTTTGTGTATGGGTAAGTTTCAAATTATTCCACACTTCCATGTGTTTCATATTTATTGCAATCATATATTAGATTATTCTAAACAACCTGATACTGTGAAATAGCGCTTGTGTTGCATTTTGATCGATCATTTTTTCTCGGAAGTTGTAAGCTTAGAAATAACCATAGACATGCTGATACTGATATTATTGTACAATTAATATTACGATAAACTACATCATCAAAAGGTTACATGTTTTAACATCATAAGTTATATACACAAACAATCAAGCTATTATTTAACTATAGAATACGAACAAATTTCACGGGATATCATTGAATACATGTATGATTCGCTAAGCAAGAATATTCCCTAAATAAATGAAACAATCAATATCAATAATAGAATTGATATAGATTAATAATAATTTATTTATATACATGATTACAGAAATCACGATATATTCCATATTCTAAAACGAATGTTATTACCCAATAGCTCTATCTCCGTAAGAACCGCCTTGTTGACTTTTTGCGAATCAAATATTAATCAAAAGTCTCTCAATCACAACAAAAGGAAGGAATTATTCATTTCATTAATCAAGTTTCAAGAAAAGGCTTAAACGCAGTCAGAAATGTCAGTCCGATATTATGATATCCAGGTGAAAACAACGTTATTAAGTCTATGTATGTTGTATTGTAGTCCCATATTCAACCTGATATTATCGAAGCAATGCGCAGATGTCAAAGATAACTTTATCGAATCCCGGTCAAAAAGGTCCCGGATTTTTTTTTTCGATTTTGAAATTTTACAAAAACGTTATTCATAATACGAAATTTAAAAAAAAAAACTAAAGTAAATTGGAGACTGTATGTCCTATGTTGGTGATGTTTTGTCCGGGGACTATTTGACCGGATACCGATTTTATCATCGAGGTTTCTAATAAAAACAGGTAAAAGGAATTAACAAATGCTAAGATTCTAAAATAAAATAATACCTGTAGTATTGTAGTTCCTCGTGCAATCTGCGGTGATTTTGTTCTTGATGTTGAATTCTGGAAGCTCTTGGTCATTAACATGTAGAGGGCGCTCTTTCATCCAGTGGAGTTTGACGTCTTTTTCAGTATGGCTGTCTGTAATTTTGATTATAAGTGAAAAAAACGACAGGACAGCACTCAATTTATTGACAAATTTATTGATACACTTTTGATACACTTTTGATACGATTTAAATATTTTTAATATTATCTTTAGATTATAATATCGAGAAATTGTAAAATAGCATGTTTAGTATAGCTACATCAAAATGGTCGATATTATTTTATGTTTTTACTAGATAGGTAGATGCACCAAATGCAATTTATATTCGTTTTCCATACCATGCGGTTATTGTTCATGCTTTGTTTGAGCTATTAATCTGATTAAACTCGTGTTTACAATAACAAACTGTACAAATTTCTCTATCATAAATGCCTATAGTTAACACATAGATCTTACATATTTCCAGCTGCAGTTTACAGTCTTGTGAATCTAGTGGATATTTTAGAAGATTCATGGAACACGTTATTGTTGTCGATATTCTGAAATTAAAAATATAATCGTTTTCAATTTTTTTTTCATTTGTTTGTAATTGCTACTTAAATGTACTTAAATTGACGTATTTTTAATTGATCATACAAATGACGCCCCTATATATTTATTTTATAATGCCTATGAGTATGCATCAGTCACTGGCCAAACATATGGATATCGCTTCTTAACATGAAGGGCATCCCACGCCACATTTTTCAAAAAGTTGTGAAAGCACCTTAAAATAACATAACAAGTATGAACAACAACAAATTGACGGTTTTTGAACATAAACATTTCGCAAAAAGGTGTTATTTTTTTCCAAGCCAGCTGGGCTGTTCCTCCTTTTCTAGCCAGCTTGGAACAGAAAAGGAACACCTTTTGCGTTAATTGAAATCACGAATATATCAAAAATACCTATCATGTATTGTAAATACCAGTTTATTATTTAATTGCAAGCAGGTTTAATCAATTTTGAAATAATTTTTCTCAATATTTATTACGAAAATGAAGAAATTTTCAAAAAGGTGTTCCTTAATCTGCTAAAATCTCCAAGCTAGAATGAATTTGCTAAAATGTTCCAAGCCAGCTGGAATTTGGTGGGGAACACCTTTTTTGGTGAACAGCTCGTGGGGTACTCTTCTTAACATATATTCAACGTAACAACACTTTAATGCCGCTTGCCGTGAGGACAGGCCCATACACGACATAGTAGTACTTCCGTGTTGACATACCTTTGGCTATAAAGCAACCATCCATCCGGCTTCAACTTCAGCAATACATTCGGGACCGTGACATCATGGACTTCTCCCGACGTCTTTTCATTTGGCATATAAGTACTTGGTCGCCAAACTTGGTCCAGTCGAGTTGGATTTAATGTAAGTTCGAAGTTGTAATCACTGTTATTGAAAGCAAGACGAGGATCGAGCCAGCGTTGGCGAAGGAAGAAGTTCACTTTGTAATCCTGCAAAAAAAAGCAAAACAATCGATAACAATATTGTTCATATGTAGTTTTAGAGTCAAAAATCCAAAGGTTAAGCAAAATAATCCTCAGCATAAATCCCTAAGCTGATAAAAAGTCTATAAAAGAAGGGCACCCTACGACACATTTTTCAAAAAGTTGTTAAATCACCTTAAAACAACAAAACAAGTATGAGCAACAACAAAATAATGGTTTTTGAACATTAACATTTTGCAGAAAGGTGTTCCTTTTTTCCAAGCCAGCTGGGCTGTTCCTCCTTTTCTAGCCAGCTTGGAACAGAAAAGGAACACCTTTTGCGAAAATTGTAATGTTGAATATATCAAAAATTCCTTTCATATATTGTAAATAACAGTCAATTGTACAATTGCAAGGATGTTTAATCAATTTTGAAATAATTATTCTCAATATTTATCACGAAAATGAGGAAATCATCAAAAAAGGTGTTCCTCAATCTGCTAAAATCTCCAAGCTAGAATAATTTTGCTCAAAATTTCCAAGCCAGCTCGAATTTGGTGGGGAACACCTTTTTGGGGGAACAGCTTGCGGGGTACTCTTCATAAAAGTCAGATGGATTGAAGGCATGTCATTCTGCTTTAGTCATGCAGCCAAAACGTCATCACGCTGATTGTATAGTTCAAATGGACGTATTTGTATTGGGCATATAAGTGCTTGGTCGCCAAACTTGGTCGAGACGAGTTGGATTCAAAGTCAATTCGAAGTTATAGTCGCTATCGTTGAAAGCGAGACGTGGGTCGAGCCAGCGTGGTCGCAAGAAGAAGATCACTTTGTAATCCTAAAATTTGAAGCAAACAATTCGAATATATTTTAGAGTCAAGAGTTTAAAAGTCACATATTCAAAGTGAAGTATCATATTCCTCTCCACATTTTAAGCTGAAACCCGTTTTTTATTTATGTCAGTTTTGTATAGTCCTGAAAGTAAAACGTGGCAACGAGGATTTTGGAGTTCAAATTAAAATGGATGTCTTTCATTGGGCATATAAGTGATTGGTCGCCAAACTTGGTCAAGTTGAGTTGGATTTAATGTGAGTTCGAAATTATAGTCGCTATTGTTTAAAGGTAGACGAGGGTCGAGCCAGCGTTGACGAAGAAAGAAGTTCACTTTGTAATCCTGAAATTTGAAGCAATCGATTAAACATTACTTAAATCAGTTGTTTCGCCGTCTAAACTTTAAAATAACGCACACGTATCCTTAGTATGCCTTCCTTAGCACAGATAACAGCTTAAGATTTGATTTAGACAACAATGATTCTGGAGTTCAAATAACAATGGCCTTCAGCTGTTTTAAAAAGGAAAGTTTGGTTTAATGTCTGTTTGAAATCGAAATCGCAGATGTTTAAAGGTGAGATATGGGGCGAGGTTGTGTTTACGCAAGACGATAGCACCTTGCAATATATTCATGCGCATTTGAATGCAAAATTACAGGCACTGAGGGATGAAAGATAATATTTTCAATAATATTATATTGAATAGAAACGCTTTTGATGAATTCAATCTACTTGCAATATAGCCCTACACTCACGACATTGCATGAAAATTACATTGAATCTCTCCAGTTTCAACCTATTCACATTTATTGTTCCAGTCTCTATTTATTAAATAAGTTTTATTGCTTATTGCGCAAGTCGCGACATGATAATTTAAAAATAAATCCTAACATATAAAACTTCGTGTAAATTAAATTTATTGTTTTAAAACCTCCAATCGTGCCTAAGGGACTATCTTTACTTTGTAAATATCTAAAGAAAATGGAGCACGAAAACTCTCTCTCCTTTTAGAAAGAACAATGAGATACAACATTGTAAGTAACTGTCCATTAGTGGCTTTTAGTATGATGATAAAACGGAGCAGCACTTGCCCCAATACTTTGCTACTAGTAATACAGAACACCTATTTCATTTTCGTTGATTTTTTAAAACTTTATATCCTAAAACGAAGCATCAATAAAAGCTAACTACCCCATGTTTTATTCAAAACATGCCACACCTAATCAGAACAAATGTTATTTTTGAATGACAAAAATTCTCCTATTTCTAGTCAATTGTGGCACGCTCTCTTTAGCAATCTAACCGTAAAATTACCCATTATGATTTTGCGAGTCGTTAGGGTTTTGATTATTTGAACCATCGCTCCCAAATGGACGATTTATTAAAGATAGTTGATCGTCTAGACCAAAAATGATGGAATATTTATCGCTTGATGCATGCGTTTTTAAGTACTCATTTATGGAATAAACAATATACACGCGACATGTCGAAAAATCATTTATCTCATAACCAATGTAAATTGCCACGTTTCTAACTATAATGCTGCGTAATATGAACGTATTTAGCATCCCATCATTTAATCAACATGTCACACCTCCTTTATCCGACAAGTTGTGATATCCGAAATTGCTCAAATATCAAATGTTAAACTTATTTTTTGAATTGTATGTATTTCGATAGTAGTTTGACGTCATCAGGTTATGTGACGTCAATATAGACGTTGTTCATGCGCCATGTAGAAAAATTGATAAAATGTTTATATGTAACCCACTCATCAAAACGTCTTTTTGTGACGCGGAAAATACTGTACGTTGAGTCAACGACACATCAGAGTCGAACGTAATCTTACAGGATAGACGTTGATTCGATTCTCCAGTAAAGTCCAAACGAACGTCTTCAGAACGATCCTCAGATATGAGAGAAACATTGTACAAAGGAGTAATACTTTTGACAATATAAAGCGCCCATTCGGAAAAGAATGGCTTAAAGTAACTTTTCTTTTAAAATAATCTTCCAATTAAATGAAATATTGCGTGAGAAAGTTTAAGCGAATGCTTATTCGTATTAGACTACTATAGATTAGAATGAGATATTTCATAGTTAGTTGTAAGACGGTGCAATGTTTCTTTATGTTCACAAAACGTTAATAATGTTCTGGGTTAATCGGTTAAATGCAACCCAGAATGTGAAGTCCTTAGTCGTAGTGTGGTAACCCATCTATCTAATGTAAAAATGGAGCACACAAACTTACTCATATTCAAGAAAAATGTTACGTCACAAACTACTTTTGGGAAACACTTTTTATGTGAATTATCCTGAATCCTACTTGCTCCTTGATTCAATATTGCATTGAGAGGAGAGAAAGATAAATAGATAAAGCACTGGTGGGGATACCAAATTGATTAAATTAGCGAAATAAAGAACACATTAACAAAAATATTGCAAAGATCACCCAAAAAATACCCAGCAGGTCGCGCATTATACAAACTTAATCTAGAGTAGGTAACCAGATGGTGTTTATAAGTAATTTTCTGAAATAAAGTTCGTTTTAGTTTGATGCATGAACAGTGGTATTCATGAAAGCCTCTCCATATTTGAATGACAATAAAGAAATGTCATTATGAGTATTTTCTGATAGTTAACAATTTTATACTTATCTTGTTATTAGAGCATCCTTGTCACTGTACAATTAATTCAATAATAAGTTTGCTCATGCTCCAACCCTTCTAATTATAGCCGCTTTTAATCAAGTTCTATTTTTAAATTCAACCCTTGTAGCAAAGACAAATGATTGCAAAAAAAGAAAGTATTCCATCATTCTATTCCGGACTTTTAACATCCTGTGTTCATCAATTATTAAGAACTCATTTTGGTATTTCTGTCATTCTTGTTCTTTAAAGGTACGGACAGCCAGCCGCGAAATATTTCGCAATCGCAAATTAATTCAAAGAAAATATAGAAACCAGCGATATTGAATTTTGACTAAGTCCCGAGCGATGTTGCGAAATCTGTTCACGCAGAATTTGCGATTGCGATATCAGATATTATTTGGTAAGAAACAGTGCAACAAACAATGTTTAAAACTGAATGTTTGTGAGATTGCGATTTCTGTCTTTGCGATATTGCGAAATCAATTGCGAAGTCTGCGAAATTCTTTGTTTAGTCTAGTTAATTTTAGAAGTTTCTAGGGACAAAATAGTAGTTATACGTTATGCATTCCTAATATCAGTTACTATTTCTAAGGTTGCAAGAGATTTTCAGATGTTTTTTAACTGCAATCATATGATATCATGACATCCATTTTGAATGAAAGTAGCTGCATACTATAAATTGGTGTTGTATTCGACGCATACAGAACATTTTAATATGAAGCTTTATGGACCATGATTTACGTTTAGACGTCCATAAAATGTACTTTTCACGTCCTTCGTCCTTGCCGTGTCGCAATTACGTTGTTTCTACTTGCTTGACAAAAAGAACGTCCGAAAAACGTTCAGGTGACTTAATTTGCAAACGTCGTTCAAACGTTGAGCGACGCCCTACTAAATTGGTGACTTCAAACTAAAGTGAGAATGAATTTCGAATAATAATTTATTCACACTCAGTAGGTTCAAAATGTTCAAAATATAACATTTCTTGGCACGTAGATTAAAGGCCGCACAAAGTAATTTACGGCGTTTATTTCGAATTCTTATAGATGCTGCTGCAACAGGTCTTGAAATCATTTTACGTTTAGTTTCAATTAAAAAAAGCAGAATGAATCAACATGCTTTCAATACGATATGCATTTCAAAAGGGTATACTGAAATCATAACAAAGTATATTTCCGTGTTATAGTTTTCAATAATTAGATCAATGAATAAGTATATTTACTGCTGTTACTTAACTCTGGTAAGATAACATGGATGATATAAGAAAGATAAATCATAACGAAAATTATACTATTTCTATATAGAATAGTCTTCCATCTAATTTGATATCGCAATATCGCATGAAACATTTCGCCGGTGCGTGAACAGTCATATCGCATAACGCAGACACCTTAGGAAATCGCGAAATCTGCCTGTCCGTACCTTAAGGGAAACCTACTGTTAATTATCCTCTTAGAGGATAATGACCTTTTCAAAAAGTCACAAATATCTTTAATTTTTGCGGTTTAACTTAACAAAATGAAACCATAAGTAAAAATGTCATGGGTCTACATAGAATCTCTTTCCGGTATTATAGCAGCTGCTTTGCATATAAATATGCCTTATTTATTGGTTGCGTTTGGTATGACAGGTAAACCTTAAACTTAAATGTTAAATTGAGAGTGCGTTACTGTAACTTTGCTAGGTGAATATAAGATTGCATTAAAAAACGTGAAATTTTGAACCATCAAATGTTCTACTTATTCATTGCACTTTAATGAAATACCATCATTGAAAGCGCCATAAACATAAAGGACACAACAGTACAATATAATGGCACTGCAATAACATAAACCATGAGCAATATATTTAGTACTTAATTGGTCCTGGCGACAGACAAAAGCTCACCGGACTACCCAAGAAAAAATAATGAAGTATATAAACTAGCGCTTTTACTGGAACTTATAACAAATGATTACGGATGAAACAATAGATGCCAAAATGAATGCTCATTTAAGCAATTGCAGGGTTCCATGCAACAGTGCATTAAGTGCCTTATCGACGGTTTGAGGAAACATGCTGAAATGTTTCAAATTAGTTATTATTAATAGGATACACAAGTGATACTATTTTTAGTATCTCATTGATTTAAGTTATGCTCATGGCGTGTTAAAGTATAACGACTATACACTCATGTGACAGTTTCGAATACATTCAGGTAAAACGCGTTTTTAATGTTATGAAACACATTGTCGCACAGAGCCCCTCAATTTGTAAAGGCCTTAAAAGAAAGGTCATTGACCTCACAGTCAAAGGTTTCATGTTTTCGAGTTATTATATTGAAATAAAGTAACATCTCCTTAATTGGTGACATAAACATGTAGTTATAAGCTATTACTTTACATATATGTTTATTGTATTAATTAATCTTTGTGTATTGCATAACACGGTTTTTTGTTCAAGGTAAACACTATTATGATGTAATTGAAATTGAAGATTGTTCTAAGATCTAATTAACGTACGGAACTATGAAGTTCTGAAGTCTTTCTGCAATTACTAATTACATCAAGATATGAAATGAACTTTAGGATGCAAATTATTTTTCATGGATTTTTATAATTATGGACATGGCCCACTTGAAAGCCTTTCGAACTTTTTTCTCACACTCAAACCCAATCTTTTAATGTGTTCCTTTTAAGAATTTCTATATCTTAAAGAATAAACAGTTGTTTGTCCCAAATAGTATTAAGAATTATTGACTTGTCGAAACCAATGAGCCACTATGGAGAAACTAAATGGTGATCCTAGATATAATCAGGGATTTAGTAGTATCTAAATCAGAGACAATGTTATACCCCATGATGATTTATATAAAAACACGTTAGTGTTAAGGTAGGTTATATTTCAAGATGTGAATCCTACATAATCATATATACAATAAATTATGTGGAATTATATTGGCTGTTTAACCATACAAATCCATTTATCCCAAATCGTATACAATTTATTGCCTTGCCGAAACCAATGAGCCACTATGGAGAAACAAATGGTGATCTCAGATTCTATCAGGGATTAAGTAGTATCCAGATGAAGTCTCAAGCCAACGAGGGTGACAAATTTGATAGCCAAATCTTTCATCGTGTATACTGCTAAGCGATAAACCTTCCAGAATCTATTTAATTGTGTATTATATAAACGATGTCTAGTTACGATATAGTCTAGTCTATTGCCTGTTCATAGTTAAACTGTAGTTTCTCACAAATTTACGAACTATTGTCTCACTGAAACTAATATGCCACAAAGGAGAAATAAAATGGTGATCCCAGATACTATCTAGGATTAACTGGTATCTTTATCAGAGATCAGATAAAAGTCAACGAGGAAGACACATTTGACCTGGTAAATCTCTCAATAACATAAAGGGTAGTTTAATGGGTGGTTACATTAGCATGTCAAGAAGCAACATTATTTCTTGTTATCCAGTGTATTGTCTAATGTACAATCAGGGATTAAGTAGTATACATATGAAGTCTCAAGCCAACGAGGGTGACAAATTTGATAGCCAAATCTTTCATCGTGTATATTGCTAAACGATAAACCTTCCAAATCTAGTTTATAGTGTAATATATAAACGATGTCTAGTTACGATATAGTCTGGTCTATTGCCTGTTCATGGATAAACTGTAGTTTCTCCCAAATTTACGAATTATTGCCTCACTGAAACTAGTATGCCACAAAGGAGAAACGGAATGGTGATCCGAGATACAATCAGGGATAAAGTAGTATATCCGAATCAGAGATCAGATACACGCCAACATGGATGACACATTTGATCTCACAAATCTATCAACAGTACGATAACATCATAAAGCGTTGTTTAAATGTCGAGTATATAAATTCGTCAAAAGCAACAAATCCTTTATCACGATTTTGTTCATAATTATATTTTCGTCTTGTTTTTTTTTTTTGTTGCGAAATATTACATTAAGCGTATAAATACTGTTAAAACAATGTTGACATTCTAAGAGAATCCTACAAATGAAACGTTGTAACGTTGAGGGAAATAAAGTTAGAAAGGTCAACCCGACAAGACAGGATTCAACATTGAAAACTTGATGTGATACTTAACACCCTTTTACTCGACGTAAAGCATCATATCACGTCGGAACATGGCAAACGGATAGTGCCATGAGCAAAATATGACGACCTTACATTGTTTTTGGTGGGAGAGGAAGAAACACGGCATGCTCCACGTGGTTGACACGTGCATTGCAGCATTGAACATGCATTTTATGAATAACATGTTAAGGTGATATCCTGAGTAAAACAGCTAAAGTAACTCCTATAATCACAGTAAAACGACTATCATAAGATCTAGTAATGATGGTTCAAAATAGCGTAAAATAGGATAAGAGGATTTAGGCACATATTGCAATTTAATCCACAGAATTAGAGAAGGTACCACCATAAATGGGAAAGTATGAACAAAATATTACGCTATTATGTACTATTTTTATGAGAATCCGTAGCCATTGCTATAAATTCGACTGATCCTCGAACATTTTCATAGGAGAAAATAACCATAAAAAGAAATTGGTTATAACAACCCTTCTATTGCAACTTAACGCTGGGATTAACCAAATGTCACGTTTGCCTGGATAAAAAAATACGCAAAATAAAACGCGATTCAAAAAGTGCTCCGTGCTTAACGATACTGAGTAGATTTCATGAGTTTTAATAAAATTCAGTCCTATCACAACATGATTACGCTTTCATCAACTCTTATATGATAAAATCACAGAAATATGTGGTATTATGTTTAGCATAAATGTAATAATTTTGACTCATGACATTGATCATGAGTTAAAAAGTATATGTACCATATTGAGTTGGTAAGGCACATTCACCAAACATAGTAACTGGGCCATTTGTGTTATATTTGAAGATTTTTTAAACAACAAAAGCAACATAATACCTTAATACACGGAACCCTTAATTTCAAATTTTTACTTACCATAGTAATGACTGAAATATCACTGATGCTGCTCACTAGTAGGTCAACATAGAGCTCAACTGGCAAATCTGAAAAATGTTAAAAGTTAAAATAAAAGATGATATTCGAATTATCAAGTGAAACTCAGAATAGTGCTGATGATTTGACCGAGATTTATAAATGGTATATGTGTGTTGTGCATTAACAGTCGCGCATGTTTCGAACCCATCACATCGGAGGGGCACTCAACGATTTATTTTTACAAAAATGATCTCAATGTATTTATTGTTGAGCGGACGATGATCAGATATCTGTGAAATAACTTAATACGCTGATTTGCATAAAAATGTTTATTCTGAAGTTACAAGCAAGAAACCCAGAAAAGCTACTGCAAGCAAATATACAATCTCCTACCAGAATAAAGATTTCAAGACATCAAATGTGAATATAGGTTATTCTCTCATAGATCCGTTTACAAAGACTAGATTAAGATACATCTGCATTGATTGATACATTTACAAAGATAATCCTAGTGTAAAAAATCGTTTTGAAAAAAAAATCGTTATTCTGTTCTTAAAAAGTTGCAAGCAAGGAAGATCTGCTACAAGAATAAACATTTACCCGAATAAACCGTTGAGTACCCTCGACATCGTGCACGCACAAATGATAAACGAAAGGAAAATGCATTGAAGCATAGACACCAACGCATAAACGCTTAACGGTAAATGCCAAAAACTGAGTAAAGCATAATAAGAGATCATAATCTTGCGTCATTGTACATGTATATACATGTACATTTACATCAAAGTTGAATTAAGGTCAATGCTTGTAGAAATCATTAAACAACTCAATTGTGGTCAAATTTTGTTTCACCAAGTGTGTTATAAGACTGTCACACCTGATTCGATATAGATTCTATAAAAGTAATACAGTGTTCTATATATCACAAAACCATTATGTATTGTTTAACCCCTTTCATTGTCATTTCAAGTATTCTACGAAATGAATGAAATAAAATCCGTTTTTATAACCAGGAATAGAAGTGAGAATCGGTTACGGTCATATGAATAGCATCACAAATAAACTTTAAACTTCAATTTAAAGAAAACTGCTATGCCAATATATCTGACAATTTTATCGAGTCTAGGTATGTTATTAGACAATACAAAGTTAAATTTACAGAACGTTTCTATCAAGAACAACTATTTGAGCAACAATAACATGAAACATGGTGACGTTCGAATTGAGAATCTATTGCGGTCAGTCTTAATAATACTTTCATACTACTAGTACAATAGTACTCATACATAGATTTTATTGATCACTTGTCATCCCCAATAATCATGATAGATATAATCTATGTATTAGCTAGGCTTATTGGTCTAATGGTGTACTTTTATTAAGACTGACCGCAATAGATTCTCAATTTGAACGAAAAATATTTTAAAACTTTATTGCTCAATGATTTATTTTTCAATGGAATGATTTGCAAATTTAAAATTATATTGTCCAATAACATACCTAGACTCCACAAAATTTTCAGATATATCGATATAGCAGTTCTTTTTAAATTGAGGTTTAAAGTTCATTTATGATGCTTTTCATATGACCGCAACCGATTCTCACGTCTATTATATATATTTCTTATCAATAACGCATAGATTTCGAAGATATTAATATCGATCGAAATACACTTGAATTGAATACAATTTTCGTGTCAAACAATCAATAGGATAAAAGTTAATTGTAGGAACCCGATCGGCAATATGATTTCGATTAACAGCGATCAGCGATGAAACGTTTAGTTTTCATTTTACATTTCATTTATTTTCATATAGAATATTTACACACAGTGGCGCTCGAAAAGACTAATTCCTATTTTTCTACGTGATAAAATTGTTGCTCATAGCATAACCCAATTACCAGTAATATAAAGACAGATAATAGAGTTGCAACACCGACACTATATTGTGGCTAGGTTTTTATTGAACTGCTCAATGGGTTAAATAAATGACGTCAGAAATGTGGAAACTTTCAACTGAAAACGTTGACATGATCAAATGATTTGTTTCAACGTCACAAAATGTTTGGCGGAATGGGATTTCAGAACAGCGACCCTGTAATATTGTAACTTCTTAATTTCATTACAAGAAAGGGTATAATGTCATTAAATCGCTCGATACCCTTTATCTGTACACCATTAGTGTTATCTGATCGGCCTAGTATAATACTATTTGAACTTTTTATTTGCATTTCTGAAAATTGTTATTGGCATCTTTTTGTCAGCCGTACCACGAAATTTCGTTTTGGAACATATGGGTTATAAAACATTTGAAAAAAATGTTAATTTATCTGTGTTATAACGCGTGTTACAAAGTGGTTCTAGGCATTTAAAGATCGAACGATTGAACTTTGTGGACCACAAACCCAGGTGCTTCAAAAGTACCCACAGGCCCGCCGACACTGGGAGCGGCAGCAAATCGTTGTATTTTTATATTTTCGCATTGGGTGCGTTCAAATTGATCAAACTTACATTCAAACCAAGCTTCAAACCACTTATGTCTAGGGCGACAGTCAACCATTTCATTTGATTATGTCACCTTCGTCAAATCTTCTTCAATTCAGATGTCAACTAGCGTCAACAGGATTTCATATATGTGTTTTTGGTTTGAAAGATGGTTTGAAGGTAGGTTTGAAGTAGTTTGAGGCTAAGAATGAAGGACCTTCAAACCAACCGTTATTGTGGAATTGCCTAAGCTCCGACTTCAGATTGTTCGATGCTATGTTAGACAGGGAAGCTTGATCAATCTAAACGCACCTTTTATGGCTTAGTCAAAATTTTCTAGGTCCCATGAAGTATACTAAAAAAATAGCATCGCTATCACCCCTCGCCGTTCGTTGTTTTGTCAGGCCCTAAGGGCCTGTTTACAAGGGAGGCGGTAGCGGAAACTATACTTAGATTTCCTTTATAGAACTAGCGGTGACTATCTGACTTTAAGTATATTTGCCGCTGCCGCTACCCGTGTAAGCAGGCCCTAAGGCTTGCATCTTATTTATATAATTGCTGAATAAGATTACTGTATGTCTAACAAGGGTGATTATTGTAGATTCTATTCAGAAATATTCATATTTGCATGTCATGAGATAAGGGACAGTTGAAAGAGGGCAGCCTGAAATCGAGTTCCGATTACCAGGGTGGTTTGAAATTTATTTCAATTTACTGGGGTCGCATTAAGCTGCGATTGCGCAAAGAAAATCACGAATAAGGGTGAAATATGAGCTTTATGCATTAACTGAAGAGATAGATCACTATGTTCTTATACATATGTAGCTTTGGTCATTCGGATTTTTAGCTTCTGATAATATTTTTGTTTTGTTTCAGTGAACACTGTCTTATAGTTAAAGTTGGAGCTAAAATTGTTATTTAAATGTGTTACGAAAAATAAAAATAGATCGATATACAGTTTTATCCCAGTTAGGTGTATACTTACTCTCAACGAGATTCGGTCGCGACACCTTATTGTATACAGCTGGATCCAACAATGAATTGATGAAATCAGACTCCGTACTGCAAATCAAAATAAACAAACATATCTATAAAAACAGCAATAGATTTTTTTTAAAAACAAGATCCCAGTTATTAGTATAATTACGTAATTAAAGTCATATAAAAATGACCTGACGTACATGTATATACATCTACGTATAAGTACAAGCTGTATATGTTTCAAGCAACACAACTCCACAAAATATAGTTATCTTACATAGTAGTCTAATTATAGTGCAGTAAATGAAGAGTACCCCACGAGCTGTTCCTCACAAAAGCTGTTCCCCAGCAAATCCCAGCTGGCTTGGAGATTTTGAGGAAATTCGTTCTAGCTTGGAGATTTTAGCAGTTTGAGGAACACCTTTTTTGGATAATTTCTTTACTTTATGATATCTAATGAGAATAATTAATTGCAAGTTGATCGTTATTGCTTGCAAATGTCTTATAACATGTTATTTATTATTAATAATAGATAATATTGTTATATTCAACAGTTCAATTATTTCAAAAGGTGTTCCTTTTCTGCTCCAAGCTGGCTAGAAGAGGAGGAACAGCTCAGCTAGCTTGGAAAAAATGAACACCTTTTTGCAAAATTTTAATGTTCGAAAAGGTGTTTTTGTTGTTGTTGTTCGCCTTTGTAAAGTTGTTTTAAGGCGATATAACAACTTTTTGAAAAATGTGTCGTGGGGTGCCCTTCGTAAATGAAACCAAATGATAACTGACGTCTGTTATACAATGTAGGTATATTTTTCATTCCAGATGTAATGAGTCAAGACAGGTGGTGGGACAAAAAAAACTAAGGCAGATACGATTCGCCGATAACCGCGTGGTACGATGTATAACCCGTTTATTCGATCCTGTACGACACGATGCCATGAACATAGAATCGTAGCATTTTTTAAAATAAAATGAATTGATCTTAAATGTCCCCATATTCTTTCGACTTGCTTTAGGGTTCGGGTCGTTTTTCATTAAGGAAAACGAATTATACTAAAACCAGGTTTAATGTTGAGAAACGAAATTCAGAAACTCCATTGTGTGAGAGGATTGGAAGCTTTTAAAGTTTTATTTCGTCAAAGTGATATTTTAAGGTCCACCTCTCTATCTGGACAGCAAAGGTCACAACTGTGAAACTCAAAACAAAAATCAATTACAAAATCAAATTGGTTGGCGTTATATTTCATATGGGACAATAACGGGATAAAACGGATTACTAGCACATTTAACCTTTCTGATGGACCTATGACTGACACTTAAGGTCAAGGTAGCTAGGGTTAATAACCGCATCGTTTACCAGCATACAGCTTAAACCATTTAAAACCTTAATATTGATAACAAATTTTATCGTCTCAAAGGTTTTGTTTACACGTTTGCGTTTCTCTTTCATTCGTGTATCGTTTAGCCGTAAAGATTTTAAGGCTTTTTCCTTTTGATCGTTTACAGATACACGTATCGTTTAGCCGTTTAGGCGTTTAGGTATTTAGTCATTTACCCGTTTTAACGTTTAAGTGTCTAGTTGTTTAATCGTTTAGATAGCTTCGTTTATGCGTTTGGAAAGTTTTGTTTACGCCTTTGAGTTGTTGAATAGTAAGGTTGGAAATCGTTTTAACTGTATCTATTTTTACTAGAGAATTGTGAAGCAAAGAGAATAAGATATTTTCAATGAACTACTCGAGTGGCTGGCATCAGAAAACAGACCTTTCTCCGTTTTTAGTAGGAAGAATAGTACCAATCACGTAATTCATTTGATTGCTTTCACGCATTACGGTGATAAATCGAAGACATTCATTATGCTTGATTTCCTTTAAGCCTATGAGACAGTGGTGTCTTATTATAGTTTTAGACTACCATTAAACCCATACCCTACTTCCCGTCCCCACCATAAATATCATTTTATTTCTATCAGACATCTTCCGAAATGCAATCGAAAATCGAGTAAGGGTAAAGACACGCGCTTGTGGAATATTTATGCGGCACATCAATTTTCAAAGAGAATATAGTAAACCCTGCGATATTGCGATCGCAGGGTTTACTATATTTTCCTTATAATATCGCTGTGCCACAGAATAAAATCCACAACCGCGTGTCTTAAGAGGTAAGGAGTAAGAGTCAATATTTACAAAAGCGAAAGATGAATAAAGTATGTCAAAAATATTTATCAATCTTGGTTGAAACTCGTTTTTGTCAAAATCAACTCGATCCAATTAGTCACTTTGATTAAATCATTTCCACGAAGAGATATATAAAGAACCGAAAAAGGAAACCAGACAAAGCTTGCATTCTATAAATTAAATTTTCCTTTTCACCCCTTAAATTACAAAATTGAATTTCGAGGCTTTAATCAAAATGTCATCCTTGCAAATTAGATTTGATATGAACAGAATGAAAATGTTTAGTGTTTGATATAAAAGGCTGTAATATCTATGAGTTTATATGTGATATATTACATGTTTATTATAAAATATCCGTATTGTCCCCAGTCAGCATATTTTGTTCCCATTCGGCAAGACGTCAAATAACATCTAGAATTGTTCTCATTTATACTAGCTGAACGTTTCCGGATTTTTATTATTTCTTCTCGGACGCAGGATGTTGCACCGAGGTCGCGCGGACAATGTCAACCCGACGTCGGTACGTTAAAAATATCCGGACAACTTTCATATGACCCATTGTTTTTAACTCTGCCTTGGCATCATGTCAGAAAGCGACGTGTTACGTATAACCATGCAGATTGAGTTAAGTTACAAAAAGAGGTTGCATATTGATTGACTGTAAAAGTCGAAAGGACTCGATGTTTGGACTAAATACATTTTGTTTACGTTAGATGCTATCACGACGTGCAAATAACTTAACTGCGATACTAGTAAACCATTAGGTGCATGTTGACGTCATTCAGACGTCAAACGTACAACTGTCGGGTTAGAGGCGATGCCAATTAATCGAAAGAATTGACAACTTCAACAAAATACATGTAGCTTCTGCATTATCAATTATATAAAGGTAACTGCATCTAAAGAAGTGCTCAAACATTGTATTATCACAATTTAAAATAAAAAACTGAGAAACAATATAAACAAATATTTCACCGCTCACAAAAGTAGGTTTTATCAGTTTACAAAGGTTTAATTGAATCAAACATATATCATTTTACCAACGTTAAGCTCTGCATATCTCTTTATTGAATTATATTGAAATCAATTGTTTTTTGTAGAAACGGACAATTAGTTTTACTGGCGATTTATACATGAAGAATAATTTCAAAATTAATCTGAACTGACAATCGTGACATTTTATTTTATCGGATGTTAATCATCAAAGGCCAGTAATTCGTCTGATAAAAAAAAACAACTTGTTATTTACTGTACAGAACTAATCAGATAATATGAAAAATATGATAAACGTTATACTCACGAAATATTATGAGCGAATCCATGCTGAACGATACATATCATAACCAAATAAATAAACTATAATGTTATAGCGCATCATGATCTATTTATTTATTACATATCTACCAACACATCGATATTGCATCTACTGTTAATCAACTACTAATACAGTTCAAACGGCAGCATCATTTAGAATAGCAATAACAGAAAACATATGGGTGTCTAAGGGAGAGGAGTCGAAAATAGTTTGAAAGGAAAGGATGGGAACATTGCAACAATAAGTTCAGTCTGCTTAACATGTTTCGCAAAAATGTATTGCAAAGTGTCACATGATTATGGATCCATTTTATATGCTCAAATAATGCTCCAATATCAGTGCTATAATGACAATATCGTCATTTGATCACTTGTCAATCCCTATGTGAATAACCAATTAAAAAACATAAATGTCTTTTTTTTTTCAAAACATCAATATCACACTTAACACAATGTTGCATGAGACCATATGTCTCTGAGAAGAGAGAGGAACCGAAATAGTGTTTGATAGGAAATTGTAGTTAATGTAGCCTCTCCCATGACAGTTATGAAAGGGTTATGGGCATGGAAAGGCTAAATGAATGGTTTATTACAACATATAAAAATCACCTATATTAATGCTCTGAATAATGCAATAATACCTCCAATTATAACTCTAATCACCATAATGCTTTCTAAATAATTTTGTTGTTGAAAAGAAATCAATAAAATTGTTTTGAAAATGAATATTGCAGGTTAACTTATCAAACTTGTTTTCATTGTACATTGAACTTCGATGATTTTCTATGAATAGTTTTTGCCCAAAGTTGATTATCTAGGCCATAAAGCTGGCTGTTGCACTTAGGCTTCCTATGTTCGCCTCATATTTTGCTCAGGAGAATATACTTCCAAAGTTTTGAAGTCTGTTTTGTCTGTAGATATGTTATTTTCGAGATAGAGTTACGTACAAAGAACGGGTCTGCAGACGCTATGGGGAATCGAGGCAAACCCAATATGCGGTATGACGTAATTCGGATATGTCCGAAACTAACGTTATGTTTTTATAAGGAAAACTTTTAGTTATAAAAGCTACATTACGGATATGTTTTACGCATGAACGAACTATCTAGTTATCTAATTATGCAGAATCAATGTTTTAATTATTGATAAATAAAATGATGCTCACATCATTATCATAAATAGCTGTGCTTTACCTTTCAATTTGACAACGTAAATATAATTGCTTTTAACACGATATATAATAATATTATTTGGACTTCGAACGTATTTTAGTCGTTAATATATATGCCTATGTTATCTGACTTAAGAATATTCCGTTGCATAATGCGAATGAAATTAATGCTCTATGAGGGTATCACATTAATGCACGGATGCCTTTAATTATCCAGGGATACATCCAGACCTTGACTTAAATGCAAGATCAAATATTGAGTTAACCCAGTCGGTCGACTTACCGAATGACTCCATATGCAAATCATTGTTTCGTTTTAAATGAAACAAAAATAGCATTGTTTCAAAAGGAATGGATATTTTCACCTAGTAAGATCCATATTTTCTACAATAGCGGGGTTGCGGTGAATTCTAGCTCAATTTTAAGATTTATCATTTTATGACTGAATTCCGCAAACAAATGTTCGCATTCTGTAAGCTAGTGACAATATGTTCATTTCATTATAATTGGTTCATTAAATATTAAATCTTATGGCTATAGTTTGTAATAGACATAGGTGGTTCCAATAGTGAATTCCTCAAATCTTGTATAAAATGTAATAAATTCACCAACACATTATAAACAATTTATTGTGTGCTCTTATTTTCGCGGCCCAGATCTAATTCCTCACTAATTGTCTGACCATGGAGCCTCATAATCAGTTTATATTGAGTACAACCATCACCCACACGCATACATTTCCACTCGTTACGCTAGACAAGAACAATATTGTAGACCTTTGAACGCTGTGCCGAAATAATGTTGTCAATAAAACCTATTTAACAGTTTTCTTAACGTTTTATTTATTGGCCAAAAAGGCGAAACGCAGTCGCACAGTTTCAAAGAGGTCGGAAATAAGGAGATATGATTATATAGGTTGATCGTGAT
>LQRL01150276.1:63811-107590 GCA_001703475.1 Hydroides elegans
TATAGAGATTTTGATGATGCAATAATTCCTCCAAAATTACCATGTCTTACTAAACGTCCGACATAGACAAACAATAAGTAACGGACATAACTGATTATGAAGTCTATCAGGACATCAACCTTTATTTACAAATCTTGTCCTCTTTTTTATTTTCGGTTGTAAATATATGTATATTTTTGATTACTTCTATATGATTGTCTATGAGATTGTATGCAATATACAAATTTTAAATACAAATATGTCAAATATCCTGCCATTTTACGTGAGAGTTACCGATATATAATGATGCAGTTTTCTGATTTCCTTTTTGCAATTAGATGAACTGTTCTATTGCATGCTTCTGTTTTATCATGATATAGCACTCAGTACGTTCATTAGTTTTCACTATCTTCAAAGAACCATCATTTGTTTTGCAAAATAAACCCTTTAGATAAGTTAATTTGCAAAGATACTGTACTGAATCACTCTAAACATGTATGATGTTATTTAGCTGATTTAACTACATAGCACAAATAAGTCATCGCACTATTTATGCTTTAAGCCACTGTTATATGGATAGGATTATTCTACTTGATATTAAACATTTTGCAATTTACTTAGTTTTTTGTTTTTGAAATTTTATAAAACTACCCTGAATTGAAATTAATGCATATATGATATTGCCCAAAAGTAACTTTGTTTGATGTATATATTTTCATCTAAATGATACTCATTATAAACAAACTTTTATTCAAAAGCCAACAAGAGTAGAAATATGATTTAATTAACGGCGATTGTGCCTTTATAAGTATTAAATAATATGTTTTTTCCGTTATAGTTTAACGTTATAGTTGCCTCCTGATGTTACCCTTTCCATTTTTTGTTTGCAAATTAACTTATATAAATGAAACATAAATATGAGAATGATAAACTCATCACGTATATTGTCGCTAAATAGTTAAGTGTAGAACAACTAAAACAAAACAGATGGCAATATTACCCACCCAATCCTAACATATATTAAGCATAATTTAGAACAAAGATGATTACTTACACGTTAAAACATTCGACTGCCAGGTGCTTTACCATTAAAAATATCCAAACATAAAGCAACAGATGAACAAATTTTATTCCAATATTCATATTGCTTGATTTTTTAAGCAGATTGCGTTGAAATAGAAGTTTCACTTGCCTGATTAAAGAATTAATTCACAAGGTTTGCTTATAAAGCGCCTTACTGTCTATCAATATATCGCTGTTACAGACCCCTGCTGCACCAAGCATTAGAGCGATGCGAATGGGAAGCTATAAACTAATAATCTAATTAACCTTTGTGAATCATGTTAAAAAACTATAAACCATAAACACAGCACAACTTATTTATGAAATAATACATTGCAAAACGTTAGAGTACCGTTAATATTATGCATATTTCTGCTTAATAAGTACCAAATTTCAACCTAAAGCAGGTTCAATAACAAAACCTAACCATAACAATTCACAGTTTAAAACTGCATGCGACGAGGTAGCGTTGATATAAATTAAAAGTACATAATTTAAAATTGAAGCATCCGTCTATGTAGCGTTTCTTCAATAATAAGCTGCATTGCTCAGCGGGAATCGAGGGTTCAAATCAAATATTAATGTATTGTCATGTTTACAGTTTTAAGCTAGTGCCAGTATTATTTGTTTGCGTAGCAATTGATTTGTCAACTAGTGGATAAAAACTTGGCCTGGGTGCATGCATGTGTCGACCCAAAGTGCGGCTTGTCTATGCTTAACATGATTAGGGGTTTTATGCTTTTCTACGTTTGAAATTAACGCAACAGTGCGCAAAAATTATTCACATATATGTAAGTAATAACATGTTTTGAAACATACTACATTGCATTAAATTATAGTTAAATTTCTGCACTAATCATAAGCAATATTAAAGTATTCTTTACAATTCTGTTCTTAAAATTTAATAAAAGAACTTACAATGAATCAGTTGTTGCGAATCCGTACTAGAAATTCACTACAATCCATATTATAAATATAGCAAATACCATTATGTTTTGATGTCAATTCATATTTTGAAGAAACAAATCCCTATAATAGCAGTATATTTTTGACTTTAAAGAAGCTATCTGCCGAAGCTAGACGTATTGCTCATATTGCTTCTCTTTAAACTATAGAGAGGGTTTTATACGTCGAGTTGTAACTCATCCTTTAATGAAAATATCTTCAATTAAATTTATTTGAAAACCCCAAAGCCCATACACAAAAAAATACTTAGCAATGCATTGCAAACCAGTTTAAACATAATCATATCTTATATTGTGATTATTTGACTTTGAACAATTTGAATTATCAGTATATTGTAAGACGATGAAAGCGTATATGCACAACAACTTTTGAGTTGCAATGTTACAATTATGCTTAGAAAATTGCATTTTCGCCTTTAGGGAGTTACAGTGCAGATCTGGGTAAGTGTGAGGAGGCGTATATATTCTGTATTGTAAACAGCTTATTATTGCGTATTCAGCATTTGTTAATCACTGTTTTTTGTCTGGTTCTTGTAATATGAAATCATTTTTACTTTCGATTGTATTTTAAAAAATGTTTAAGTATGCAAGAAGGAATAAATTTGTATCGTGTTTCAAATAAGACATTTTTTAAAGACTTTAAAGACTTATTTCAAAACTACCATATTCTACTAACCATAAATTTCACTACTTCAAACTAGCAGCCATTAAATTTATTTAGAATTTACTCACACTAATGTTATTTTACTATAGCTTGTAGACCTGCTCACAAGAACATTAGGCACGGATTAGTTCACTTCAGTGCAAGGGGCCGAGGTACCGATATATCACAAATGCCGACGTGTTTAAAACGTCAGAAGCTCTCAACGATTGTCAGTCCTTGTTAGTTGCTTTCACGCAAAGCCGAAATCATCACAGAATCAGCCATGGATGATGTTATAAGAAACATGTTCGAGTCATAATGCACCACTTAAATGAGCAAGTTATAACGATCCTCCAACAGTCCCAGTTATGAAAATATTACTACATTTTTGTCCTGTCGATATAGCTGTTTTTCCGCGTTAAGGATTGTCATTCAATTATGATAAATCAAGATATTTTATATTGCGTAACAATCTTTAATTCATGATAAATAGTCTGTTTTTTCATTTATATTTTATTAAAAAAAAACGCTTTGTGGCCAAACAAAAAAGGTTTTGCTTTAAAATTTCAATAGCAATTTCTTAAAGTCATCTAAGCCAGCATTGCCCCACTAATCAAATGTTTAAGTTTCAACTCCAAAGGCGCAAGCAACATTTATTGAGTTTTAACAAAATAAATGCTTTTCTAAGTGCTTTTCTAAGTTTTCTTAATAATTGGCGCAATGAACCATTATTTTCTTGCGAACAGCTCTAAAATAATTGTGCAAGTCGTTCGTGTTAATTGCTAAAATGCATAGCCCAAAAGTATACCCAAAACATTTGTTTCCTGAATGATAAACAAAATAAAGAAAACAATCACAGCTAGTTACACCATTATCTCCAAAAGACAATGCAAACGCTCCTCTACTAATAAATTCTGATCAGGGCTAATATAAAAATTCATTGAACGCTCGCAAATGCAAATGTAGTGTCTTTCAATGCATTATTTGTATAAGCACAAATTTGATGTGATGTGTTAACTGTGATTTGTTAATAGTTTTTTTTACATTAACCATGGTGTCGGACGCATTTTGCAAATTGTTAGATATTTGCGCTTAAAAAAAATAAATAATAAATAGAGTTTAATGGTATGAAGTATGAATGATATTTTTGCCAGCGGCGTAATTATCATGAACACTTATCTGACAGCAATTGTTACATTTCATCTCGGTTAGATCTAGTATTCTATTGTATACTATTTAATGTAGGATTGCATTTTGTTTATGTTATATGAATAGAATATACGTCTAATTCGAACAACTAATTGGTATATAAAATTGGTCGGTTTATATTTGACTTAAAGCTGCATTTCGCTGTGAAAAACAGACTAAACAGCAAAGTACCTATTCCCGAACTATTTTCCATTGAACAAATTATAACAACTCTTTCGAACTAATAAACTCAGATAAAAACTGATAGCAATATTAGTTGCATGCTTGCTTATACGAATGTATTTACTATCAATACATAATTTATATCAGCAATTATTTGATTTGATGCATTAAATGTGATTTGCGGATGAGTTTTATATTCACAACAGTGACAATAGGTTTATTCACCATATTGGCTACTCGATAGAGACAACGTTAATATATTAAATCTATAGAATAGAAGCAATATAAATATTGCTGCAAATTATATCAATAAGTAGCAGGAATGTTTTGTAATGCATCACATTTTGAAATTTAAAAAAGGGAAACCAATTATCATGTATCTGGACAGCCCTTAATAAATTAATAAATAATAACACAGACCGTTCGTTTATTTGTTCTAACACGATAACCATAAAGAAGCAATATGATTGAGATAGATTCTACTTGTTTGGATTGTCATGTTTTTTTTTCGAAATGCAAACTAGTTTTAATAACTCCCTGAATGAAGATAAATCGTATAAAATATATAAACTGTATTTATATGAAATATAGATTTTATTAAAGAAACATAACAGTATTGCAATGGTCTTTTTGTGGTATACTAAATTTATGTTAAACTATCAGTACCTAAGACTCTAGTACAATTTAATGTTTTCCCACTGCATTGTCATCCTGTACTCAGTGCCTCTTAACTCTTTATACTTAAGCAAGTTAGAGGCTGTGTGTAACGATATATGCATTGCATGCTAAATCCGTTATCAATACCAACCCAGATGCCAACAGTAACATGTAATTGAATGAATATCAAACGAGGACACTGGATGATTTCATTACGTCTTTTCTTTGAAATAACCCCAAAACTGAATTGAGTTTGAAGGGAATTTGAGATACAGTTAAACAATAATTTTTCAAATAACTGTTGTTTTCATTCGTTTTTATTAACTTCTCAAATCTAATTTCGGATATTAAATGAATATTGCATAAAACTATGATATGAGAGTGAAATCATCAGCATTAATTTCATAAGCAAATTTCTTATTCTTTTTGGGGAAACCTTTAGCGTGAAATCATGCAGACAATACATTACAAACACAATCAAACTAATATATAGTTTTAAGAACACGTTTTCAATCATGGCTAAAATAGGGTTCTAAACGATCAAATTCCTAATTTTCATCCTCAAACAATATGGTTTATATGCATTTCTAATAATAACAAAAAAAAAGGAAAATAAGTAAAAAATAAGTAACGCCAAAAAATTGTTGCGCTGTTCTCAGCATAATGCAAACAAGCAATTGTGACAAAAGTCATGCTGAACAATGTTACAGTCACTAAGTTCATTAGTTCATATATGCAAATGAGCAACCCCCAGTCTCTGGAGAAATACTACAGTGCCTTGATTAATATTAATAACGTTACAAACTTCTTGCATTCTCTGTTCGCCGTAAACGCTATCACAGGTCAAAATAAGATAAAAATGAAAACGGTCAAAGTAGTTTTGAGACAACGGGGACTGGCTTTCTCAAATCTGTCATTCAAGAATAAATAGAAATTCTGTATTATGTATAAGTTGCAACATATTGTCATAAAAATATACATTAAAAAATATATCTTTTAACTTTATTACATAGGGCTCATTAATTATTTTATTTTTGGATTTGAGATCAACTTTATGGATCACTTTGGCAAACGGTTTTATATTGCTAAAACTAGTCATAGTGATTTTACATTGTATATAATGCATGAACCACCGTTAACGTGATTTCGTTTTTTTTTGTCTTATCACTTTAAGAACGGACGCGTACTCCAAGGAAGACATGAAGCCAAGTTTTTTTTAATTTATATTTAACATTAAAATCATATTTATAATAAGCGGGATTTGGATGGTACCTACGTCAATAAAATTATCCTCAAACTAGAGCATTTTCTTGCGAGGTCCCAATCTTTTTGCAGTTTAATTAAGCCCATTATGACCATGCATTTTAGATGAGCATCTTACGAGTTGTTTTTTTCAAGAGTTGTGTCACTCAACTCGTAGCTGGCTTGGAATTATTGTTTAGTTAAAAGGTATGGGGTTTGTAATTTATCCTTTATTGTATATTCTGATATACAACAGAATATTTAAACAAATACGTTCTATCTTGGAGATTTAAGGAACAATTTTATTTTTTTTTGTCATAAATAATGAGAATATTTTTATGCAGAACTCGAGTCAAATAGCTTATAATTGTATAATAAGGGTCAGTTGTTTTATAAGGTTGGTAAATAAGTTATATTAGAAGTGAATAGTTTTACAAAGGTTGTTCTCTTCTGTGAACAGCTTCGCTTGTTTGGAAAAAGTGAATATTTTGTATGGATTATTTAATTGTTATTTTTAACTGTAAAGGAGTCTAATGCCATTTTACAGCTTTTTGAACTAATGTTTCGTGTGGTGCCTTTCATTTTACTATTTAAAGTGGACTTTAGCAAACAAACTTCGTTTTTTTTCATTTGTATACAAGCGTTTAGAAACATTATTTAATCAAGCTAATTTTCAAACAGCTATCTATGTTTGCTATACCAATGATTGAATATATGATTTAATACGTCTAGTGCGGGAATTACCTACTTGTAGATTTACATAAAAATGCTGCTCCTATATAACAGCATTACATTGTATCTGTTTTATTATTTACTCAAATATTATATGGAATCAATATTTCTAAAGTTGTTTATAAGTTTTGTTTTAAATGGTATTCTCATAATAAGGTTGAGGTTAGGCGAATGAAGAGTTAATGCTAAATTTTGCTCATCTGTAATGTATTGAAATCTGTCTTAGATAGATGATTCAACCAACCAAGCTGGGAATGAACTAATTATGCTGTACTCAAATGTTTTCCTATACTCATATGTTTAATATATAAATATATATTTTGATGTTTATAGCGGCAACATTTCATAAAGTGAAGAAATGTTTTTTATTTTCATTAAAATTTTTGGCTACGCATTAAATCGCTCAAATACAAGATTTGAGTCCTATGCACATCTCATTTGAACCATCCTTAAGATTGTTTTTGCAATTGGTTTTGCTAACCTAAAGCTGTTTACTTGAGTAGGCAATAAAGTACACTTTGGTCCCAAACGCAACATTAAGCAAAGGTAAAATCTAGATTTCAGACAAAACCAAAAAAAAAAATATATTGTGTCAATAAACTTTTATTTCAACATTTTATCGTGTTAAAACTAGGATTTTATCTATTATTTATGTCATCCCCTCGCGGATCTGCCTAGTTGTATCTCCTTTTGGAGATCCATGATATTTGCAACATGCAAGGATCACCTTCATCAAAACCGCTACCACGTTAAGGGTCGTCGTCAACCTACTTCATAAACGTTACTTTGTTAAGAGATAGAGGCTAAATCTGGACTAAAGGTAAATGAATAATATGTGATGAGTTTAGCTACTGTTGCTTCTGTTGTTATTAATATTGCATTAATAACACCAGCTAACACAAACAGATATTAAATTAAGTCGCCGGTTAAATTGCGCTTTTATTCTCAGCAATACAATATTCAGTTGAAATAATAAATTTGACATAATTTGTTTGATTAATCAGATAGTTATACTCAAACACGGATCCAATAAAAAAAATTGCCACATAAAATGTGGCCGACAATAAAGATATTGTATATTTTGCATTATATGACAGAGAACTCTTCAGTCTTTTTGTCGATAAAGAAAACTTAATTACGTTTTGGGTAGACATAAAACAAAGTATACTCACTACGAATAATTCCCAGTCGCATTACACATACGAATCAGAAATATCCAAACAGACGTCACTGAAAATGTAAATCTATCCATATTTGATCGACTACTCATTTCATTTAACCAGACACATCTCCAAAACGAACTTCCAATAAGTCTATTTTGTCTTTATAGCATCCTATTTAGTAAGATTTTGGAATCCAAAACTGAGAAATGAATGTTTATAAATAACTACAATAATTTGTACTGAGATTATGAAAGGCTTATACAACAACTACATTATATGACTACAAAGGTCTTTATATATCTGGACCTAACGACTAATGAGGTATAGCTATACTGTTTCATCTACAATTTTGGCGCCAAAAATGGGATGAGGCGTTCCTATTAATAGGGCTCCTTTCTCTCTCTCTCTTTGCTCTTAGTTGCTTAATAAATTAATAGAACTTACATTTGCACCTTCACGTAGTGTCTGTTGATTCTACTAAAAGGGGAAGCACGGATTTGGGAAAGTGGAACGGATTTGAGCAAAACTGTAATGTGTGTATCAGCTTTACAGGGTTTTTGAAAGTTTTAGTAAAACAAATTATAAACTTGAACTGACTCGTACGTCAAGCATGTTAAAACAACATAGATAGTAAGCCAAAAATGTCAAGAAATTTTTAAAATAAGAGATAAATTTATGTATACATTTTAAAATTCACTCATATTCACATTGAGCTGAAACTACGTTGTGGTTTATAATCATCCCCTCATGTTTAGTTTCGTATTTTAGTACAAATAGGCTTTCTAAAGAAAGAAATATGGTTGTTTGGAATAGTCTAGGTATAGATAGAAGCAAATGGTTAAATCGAAAAATATAAAACCAAACGATCCTGTATTATGTTTTATTTGTTAACATTTATAAACAAAACGCATTATTATTCGATGACAAATTATGTTTATGCTACACAACTTGGTTGTTTTCTTGAAACTTCCTAGATCTAAATGAGCTTATAATAAAAGGAACCGGGGGTTTTGTTACGGAAAAACAGCTCGAAAAAAATCCAATGTGACCACGCCCTTACAACCATTGTAACGTAGGCTGGATTTGTTTCCGAATTTATCATTTTCAGTCCGTCTAGCATGAATGTTTCCGTTATGATGATAGCGCAAGAGTTTGGGTAAGGAAACATATGAGAAAATTTGACAATGATTGAGCACAGGAAAGGAGTTGACCGAAGGCGCAAACTGATAACGTAAACAACCGAAGGGTGCTGAGCACAATGATATTAAAATATACGTGAATATTTAAAGTTTTAGAGCGTGGTTCTACTAAGAAAACACCAGCCTTTTCAATATTTGCTTTATTCGTCTTTGAAATATTTTCCTCGTCCTATAGGAAGACAGTTACGAAATATACTGACTTATATATGAAATATAGAATATAAAAATACAAAGCCTAACAACCTATTTAGAATAGAACAGTGCATATTATTAATTTCATCAAATATTTGATATTAAACATTTGCAATATCATACGCCAAGTTATGATCTCATTTGAATTCAAATAGAAATCAATTTATGTTTAGCTACAACTGTTCTTAAAACAATGCAGCCGGTTTATTTTATTTTCGTTTTGATTAATCATAATGTATGTATATTGCATTTTGTTTTTAATTCTCTGCTTCAATAAAAATCTCGATTTACAATATCTTAGATGCGACTTAATTAAATGTGGTTTTAATGCTCATCATCTGTGCATTTGCTTAATGAAATAAAAAGGTGTAATTGCAGAAATGAACAATGTTTAATTCGTAACATAAACAAACAACACATCTTGAAAATAAGATATTTATTTTGTATTAAATAATTAACGAGTCAAAGGAAACACTCACTGCTTACCAATATAACATATAAACATAATATAAAACGTGCTGTATAAATATTTTTGCAGCTTAACAGATTTGATAATTAGATTCCAAATGCATTACATTGAGATTGCCGGACATATAAATCACGGATAAAACCGGTTAATTTTTGTCTATCTCGGTATTTCCTTTTCAAACAAAACTTGACAGCACACTATAAAATATGCAAGCGAGATCTTCCTTAACATCCCGACTGCGTTTACTCTAAACAAGTGCCTATTTTAGCATTTTCTCAGGCACACATTTTTTCAAAAGTCCGAGATCTAAAGTCAAATTTTAAAAAATTCTAGTTGTAATATATGTCCACTGGATGTTTCCATCTTATTTAATTCGTTAGTGCATATATTTACAATATTGACAAGGGACATTTTCACTTTTAAAAGTTATTTAAATGTATTTAATTCTTAAGAGCTTGGTCTCCATAATAGCTCCAATAGACCATATTGAAAAACAGGAACCCCAGTGGAAACAAGAACCTGCACAAATGATCAACCATCAAAGCCCTGTTATTCTTCATCCTTAGCTGCCATCTTGCAAATCTCTCGCGCAGGGTGCGCGCAGGTGCGACCGCTTTACGCACGCTCATATCAATGCGCGCTTTTCGCCAGAGCTTCTTTCCAATTTCGCCGTTGGTCTTAGGTGTGTCGCTAGTTGCGACATCTCCAGCGGGAATTGGAAGTTTTGTTTCGCCATTTTGCTGTGAAAAATATAGCCTATTATTTATTTATCAAAGTTGAGATGGATAATCATTTACTTTATTTTAGACAATATTATTCATCGCCACACCTTCTCAAGAAAGATATTTTTTTTTCCATTTTTCTGAAATAAACAAGAATGGATATTAGTTTAAGCTGCCATCTTGCAAATCTTCCGAGTAACGTGCGCGCAGGTGCGACCGCTTTACGCACGCTCATATTAATGCGCGCTTTACGCCAAAGCTTCTTTCCCATTTCGCCATTCGCTTGAGGGGTGGTGCCGTTTGTTGCAGAGTCTTTTGTTGCGATAGCTTCTTGAGAAATTGGAAACTTTGTCTCGCCATTTTGCTGAAAAAATATAGAGGATATTATTAATTTATATGGATAATTGTTTAATTTTGTTAGCAATATTTATTGTTTATTGCGAAATCATCCTATGAAATAGGGAGTTGTGTTTCTTCATTTTCTGTTTAACTCGAATTGTTGCGCCCCTAGACAAGAGTCACTTCGATTAAAGGTCGGGGCCGTTCGGTTGATAGGGTTTTCTGTCCATTGTTGCTACATCTTCTTGGGGAATAGGCAGTTTGGTTTCGCCGTTTTGCTGAAAGTTAAAAAGGCGTTTCATGTGTAAATACGATATTTTTGAGGCAGGGGAAACTTTAGGGAATCGTTTGCATGGTTTCGCCACTTTCTTAAATATTCTATTGAATAATGTACGATAGCTAATAGCTTTTTAAAACGATTATTAAAGCGCTCTTTACGCCAAATGCACTTTCGGGTTTCGCCTCATGACTGAGGGAAATCGCTGCTCACTGCAGCTGCTTCTTAGGCAAAGTTAGATTTCGCAATTTCGTTTAAACAGCATATTTGAAATTATGTACTATTATCATTGTTTACTATTCAAATAAACATGGTCATGCTTGTTTTAAAGACAAATATGTGTTTTGATGGTGCTTAAAAGTGTACAGTGCGCCCAAACAACAAACCTGAGATTCTGTAAATCCAGTGGCTTCACCTCGTTCCATAAGCATGAACAAGGGCCTTGACATTCTTGGACTAACGAGGATCGACTTAGACTCTTTTTCTTATACTTTCATCACAAGACTTTGTCACAACAGACCTGAGGTTTCGGATCCGATGCTTTCTCCAATGGTTTCACTTTGTTTGACTTCGCAGTCTTCTGAACCGGTTTCCCATCGTTGTCAAGAGCAACGTGTCGGGCCAAAACATTAACCACGGCATACTCCAGAAAAGCGGCAAAAATAAAGACGTAGCAAACCACCATCCAGACGTCAATAGCTTTGAACTCCGAAACTCTAATAATAGATAAGGAATAAACACATATATATTTAAAGATACAATTTGATAATTAATTATAAATCTGTAAGATATATCGAAAAGGGAATATAAGAGAAAAGCGGCAAAAATTAAGATGGAGCAAATCACCATATAGACGTCAATCGCATTGAATTCGGAGACCCTGATAGTTTTAATATAATGCATATTAATATAAAACAATTTCTAATAAAAAATGTCAGATTATGATTATAGGTTCTGAACAATATTTGGATAAAATGTAAACCACAATCTAAATAATTCAGTAAGCGTTCACGTAGGACAGGGCCAGCTACTTTACACACCAGTGCACTCATACAGAATGCAATCCTCTCTTCAAGCAACTTTAATTATGTATCATTCTGTTCCTATGCTGCGTCCAAATTCTTCCAGTTTTCGCAACGCTTGTACATGTACGAACGAAGGGCACCCCACGACACATTTTTCAAAAAGTTGTTAAATCAATTTAAAACAACTTTACAAAGACGAACAACAACAAAAAACACCTTTTCGAACATTAAAATTTTGCAAAAAGGTGTTCATTTTTTCCAAGCCAGCTGAGCTGTTCCTCCTTTTCTAGCCAGCTTGGAGCAAAAAAGGAACACCTTTTGAAATAATTGAACTGTTGAATATACCTATATTACCTATTATTAATGACAAATAATATGTTATAAGACCATTGCAAGCAATTACTATCAACTTGCAATTAATTATTCTCATTAGATATCATAAAATAAAGAAATTATCAAAAAAGGTGTTCCTCAAACTGCTAAATTCTCCAAGCTAGAACGAATTTCCTCAAAATCTCCAAGCCAGCTGGGATTTGCTGGGGAACAGCTTTTGTGAGGAACAGCTCGTGGGGTACTCTTCACGAACGGATCTTATATTAACAGGCCAAACCCAAGCTATAACATAAACTAGCAACTTCCGATTGATATTTTAATTTATTATTGCTCAGCAGGTGAACACCGATTTTAAAGATCACTTGTGATCGCAGAAACATGATCAGGCTAAATAAGCATATAAAGAATATAACATTTATGAAATGACTCATATGCTTACCTGGGTAGTTTTGCGTTGATTCCAGATGACTGAGTTGATATGGTAACCACCGTTAGCAATCCGACACTGATTCTCGCTGGAACAGCCATGTGATCAATCCAGAAAGAGACCCAGGAGAGAACGACCACAAGAATACTTGGCATGTAGACCTAAGGAAAATAAACAAAAACGGGTTAAAAGAATATTAAATACATAAATATATATATATATTTATGGGAACCACCGTAAGTAGATCAACACTGATTCTCGCGGCAACAGCCATGTGATCAATCCAGAAAGATACCCAGGAGAGAACGACCACAAGAATGCTCGGCATGTAGACCTGTAGAACGGATAAATCATAAGGATAATATAATGAATGATAAATGAATAGAAAAAAAAACAAATAAAACCAGAAAAATAGAAGTGAGATGATCCTCGCTGGAACAGCCATGTGATCAATCCAGAACGACACCCAGGGGTGAACGACGACCAAGATACTCGGCATGTAGACCTAAAGATAGTTTAATTTTAATTACACCGATATTGTATTGCTGTCTATACTCGGACACTTACAACAAATATAACCATAATGATGCAAACGTTATTATGTTCCCTATTTGATTAATCGACAAAATAGCCATATGATAGCTTTTGCATTATTTTCCAATAACGAAAGAGATCCTTTACCTGAACATGATTATCCATTTGTGAAATAAGGTGATGTCTTTAGTAAAAGTGTTCGTCCTACCTGAACAATGAAGTAGGACAGCAGGCGACTGAGAGTAAACTCAACTTCGATGCAACTGAACGAGCCTGAAACGTTTAGTATTGATTTTATTTAAAAATATTCTTTATGTATATGGATATTTCGATTAAGCTAAAGCTACTGCTATATTTGGTATTTAACTCGTTTTAGTGATGAGTCGTTCAAAATGAGTATAAGCACCACCCCCACCCCCTCCCCCTAACCTTTTATTTCTCATTTAGCCGGTCCAAGAAAATATGTCATTTAAAAACGTCAAGTAAAACTGCGTACAATCTCCGGTCCATTTGCCCCCAATTTTGTACTCGGCATTTTTAGTTCCTCGTTGATCTCAACCGATTGAGAGATAACGCCAAAATTTGTTCGTTGCACATAAAGAAAGAACGTTGCGCCGACTCTGTAATTACTCTAACGTCACTATATAACGGACGACCGCGACACTTTTCATACAAAATTAAACAAAAGAGAAAATTCACCTGTTAAATAGAACTGGGTGCAGTCTCCCGTTCGTTTGCCTTCTATTTTATACTCGGGCATTTTCAATTCCGCATTTATCTGAACGGCTTCGGATCTTTTCCAGTGAAGACGGATGTGCTCGGTGGTGCTTCCGAATATTTCAAACTTAAATTGTAAGAAAATAGCAAAAATATAATTTGAAGGTAGATGTGATATATCATAATAACTGCATATTTTCTATTGTTCAAAGCATTAGTGTGCAATTAAATCCTTAACTGGATTTATACAAGATAAACAGATGCCGGATTAAATTGACAAATTCAGTTATTCATGTATGAATATCGAAATAATGGAAACATAAAAAAGATAATATTTTAAACTATGGCTTCGATGGCAAATGATAAGTAAATGGTTTCCCGAAAAAAATTGCCTCACTCAATTTAGTCATTTTGCTTGACAATTTAATAAAGTGAAAATGCTGTAAAATTATAGTAAGTGCTTTGAACCTTCATAAGACATTTTTGAGTGTCCATCGGGTAGTTTTCCAGCGACATTTGACAGCTAAGCAACGTCGAAATCCTGAAATCAATTAATACATTCGGAACATCGTATCAGTTAAATTTGTTGAACTGTTTCAACTGTAGTAATGCGCTACAATTCATAGCGCAGTGCATCGTATTGATTATAATTTAAAGGTACCGTGAATAAAAAGTAATAAGTATTTTCTTCTGAGAAAATTTAATCGTAACATATCATTAATGGTATATCTCGCAGAAATGTTGCTTGTGGTTTATACAGTGTATAAGTATAAGTGATTTTTCATCATGACATGGATCCGGGTTTTAAATCTGTTTGGCCCAATTCGAAATGTAGGAACGCGTCGAACCGAGATGTTTTGACCAACGTTTTTAAAAAGTTGTCATGAACAAGTTACAATAATACTTAGCACTTGTCCATCGTACGCTCGAATGTATCATTTTACACTCAAATGCTAATTTCTAATGAGATTTTATATGTATCATCTGTGTTCTATTTTCATTTTCACACGATTCTGTAGTTCATTGAGTTTAAAGAGAGAGTGGGGCTCCAAAATAGTTCATGTGAATTGATAAATTTATACTTATAAAACTAATATAGAGCAAATACTCACGCGGACATACACATGCATTATAATAAAATATACTCAATTGCTAAGTGAGTAAATCTAACTCAACAAGACGTACTCGATGTCAATTGGATGTTATAATTTAGAACCATAAGACAGATTTTTTTGTCGCGTACGTCAATGTTAAGCCGATGTTGTTTCGACGACGGGGGTAAGAAGTGCGTTCATCAGGTGTCGAGACATACAAGGGCGCCAGGAAAAAAATCATTTAGGTAAATATTCCTTACCAATCCTTGTCATGTATGATTATGATAAATTTTATGGCATCGTACAAAATGTCAGATATATACGCATATACGATTATACGCACCTTTGACTAATCAAAACCATTCCGTTCGGCGCCAGTTTGATCAATATATTTGGCGTTGTCAAATCATGACGACTGCCGCTCGATTTTTCATTTACTATGTAAGTATCAGGAACCCAGATTTTGTCGAGTAGATCATAATGAAGATAGACAGACTCGGTTTCTCCAGTGTTGTTAATGGCTAGACGCGTATCTAGCCATTCCTGGCGGAGGAATACGCTCACGAAATAGTCCTAAAAATATAATGCAATTCAAATCATATATATCTTTTTTGGTATCTATTTTCTTGTTAAGGTCATATGGAATATAAACAGACTCCGTTTCTCGAGGTATGTCCAGAACTAAAATATGTTCACCGGGGTTCACCAGGTTCGCTAGGTTCACCAAACACTTTTATTGAAAATATATAAAAGCGTGGCGCATGTTCGGTATATCACCAGTGAATGGTAGCACGATACCCGTTCACTACGTTCGCTAGGTTCACCAGTGAATGGTAGCACAATGCCCGTTCACTACGTTCGCTAGGTTCACCAGTGAATGGTAGCACAGTACCCGTTCACAACGTTCGCTAGGTTCACCAGTGAATGGTAGCACAATGCCCGTTCACTACGTTCGCTAGGTTCACCAGTGAATGGTAGCACAATGCCCGTTCACTACGTTTGCTAGGTTCACCAGTGAATGGTAGCACAATACCCGTTCACTACGTCCGCTAGGTTCACCAGTGAATGGTAGTACAAAAGCGGTTTATTAAACAAAATGTATTTGTATCACCAAGTCTTGATTTTCACACAAGAATATTAAAATCATTTCAAAATTATAAAAGATAAGAAAAATGTAGGAAATGAACACTCGAAACTCCATATGTTTACATATGGGGTGGTTACGGGCTAGATATAATTAAAAAAGAATATAGCATCTTCTACTATCTTTTTAAAATTCATTTTCTTTTTTCCATTTTCTTCCTTATTATTTTCCTTCGTGTTCCTTTTGCTTTACTCCTTATCGTTGTTAACTATGTCTTTATTTATAAAATGTAATTCAATGTACACCAACATGCAATTTAAAATCATTTTCTTGTCTTTTTCATCATGATAACAAAAACATTTTATTACCTGTTTGATGCAATGTACTTAACAGATACAAACCATTTACTTGAATGTACAATAGAATGTGCACTTAATAATGGATATATGACAAGATATCAAGTTATTTCTATTGAAATCACCCGAAAATCACTGTAAATATTCAAATTATTTATTGCGTCACGAATGCTAAACGCTGTGACGTAAACAAAACATGGCATTAAGCAAAGAAACGTATTGTGACGCAATAATAATGTATGACATTTCTTCGCTTCAAGCTTTGGTGAACCTAGCGAACGTAGCAAACGGGGCCAATGAACGGGGTTCATTGGTGAACATAGCGAACGTAGCGAACCACAGATTTGACCTGGTTCTCTGGTGAACCTAGCGAACCTAGTTAACGCCAGTGAACATTATCTAGTCCGGGACATGAATGCGTTTCTCCAGTGTTGTTAATCGTAAGACGCGTATCGAGCCATTCTTGACGGAAGAATACGCTGACGAAATAGTCCTGAAATAAACGGAAATAGTTATAGAAATGAACGAAATGAAAGAATAAACACCTTATAATTTCGCAATTAGTTTGCGATTTGAAAAAAAAACCAAAAAGTTATAAGGATAATCAACCACTCCTGACGGAAGAATTCCCCGATGAAATAGCCCTGTTAATAAAATAAAATATACTGTATATTTTATATATATCATATTTGTTGTTTTTATGGGTTGCTTATGAAGTCATTATGAAGATATAGAGAATCGGTTTCACCAGTGTTGTTTATGGCAAGCCGGGTATCAAGCCATTCTTGGCTGACAAAATAGTCCTGAAAATAAAACCAAGATGAACCTATATCATTAATATTTTGTGATTTGTCAAGGAAGAGCTGTCGTTAATCAAGAAATATCTAATGGGCCATTCTTGGCGGAGAATACACTGAAAAAGTAGTCCTGGAAATAATTTGCATAAATATGTTAGTGATTTCTAGGTGACATTTTTTTAATGATGGACGCAAAATATTTTGTAAGTTGTTGTACATAATAATAAAATGCAAGAGTAGGACCATGCGAGGTATGTCCAAGGATTGGTAATGTTCGAATGGGTTCAAACTGTTCAAACGTTCAAAGTTGAAATAGGCATATATGATATAGTATTGTTATCTTAGATTTCATTTACGGAGAGATATTACAACATTTATGATATTCGACATTTATGATATATAGCGTTCAAACCGTTCAAACGTTCAAAGTTACTGCTTGACAAAAATGACATGTAAAACTACAGGTAGTTTTACAAGTGAATTAGAATGGACATCAAATGTTTATGGAGACACGTTCAAACTGTTCAAAGGTTCAAACTTGTATTTTACAATGAAATAAATATTTTCTAGATGAATATTTTCCAAGAAGACACCAATCAAACTATGAAAATGATTAAAAGTTATGAAATAATGAAAAAAGCGTGTTACCCTTTACTTTTTTATCAAAAAATTATTCGATAAGTATGATTTATATTGTGAATGAAAAATTTTAAAACGGTACACCTATTTGTAAACTTATTGTAACCTTTCAAATAAAACGTAAACATTAGAAACAATTTAAATCAATTAATTATATATGTTTTTGCAATAAATATTCATTATTGAATTAAAAGTATTGAAAAGAAAGTAAATAATTTGAATTGATAAATAAAACATAACTTATTCCTCTGACAGTAACCGTTGCATATTCGCATTACTTTTATGTTATGATGTTATAACATAAATTGATTGTGACGTATTACGCAATAAACTTGGTGACGCTGAAAATAATGCGTAAAATAATCAATGAAGATTCTTATTTTGTGTTTATTCTTTTAGATATATTGTTTCTTACATTAATATTTATTTTTCGGAAAACTAGTTACTTTATTTGATTATCTAAATTATAAAAAAAAATATATGAAATAAAGTTATAAGACTTAAAAAGATAAATTATTTTAACTTTGACCGTTTGAACGTTTTGAACTGCATCAAATTCCTGGATCTCAACTTGACAAGATTGGAAGAATACTTGCATGGCCTTGACATTGTTAGCCTTATCAACTTTGAACGTTTGAACAGTTTGAACCCATTCGAACATTTCAAATCCTTTGACATGAATGGACCATGCTTAGATGAATATTAGAAACATCTCATTATAAATTTAAGAACATTGTTTGAGATATATTAAGATTTCATCATTTAAACAAAATTGTTTATGGGAGATGTACTCAAAATTGTTTATGGGAGATGTACTCCTAAATTATAATTAGTTCGTCAATTAGGTCGATGCTCAAATACTAGTACAGTAGTATATATCCTCGTTAATTATTAAATATTAGTGAGTCTAGACTATGGAGTATTTTTACTCAAAGCAATAACCGCTATCATTACAGTAGTAGTTTATTTAATTGATGCCTTAATAGCTTCTTTTGCATAACAATTGAAGGGATCAGTGCAACATTGTGTTAAGTCTGAAATTGGTGTTTCGAGAAAACCCAAGCTAAAGATAAATGATTAAAACTGAACCTAGCATAGTTATTTATGGGCCGATTTCTATGCAAAAAGTATGTGGTGAATGCATTTACTCATGCGCATTGCATTGTGAAAAGAAATTGTAAGAAAACATAGCAATGAAGTGCTAATAGTGAAAAAGAATGAAAAATTGACCATGCATGTCTATAAAACACGTTGTGACTTCTTCTTTCTTAGCGTGCAACAAAATGTTTTATTCAATTCCATTGGTCTTATACAGTAAACTAAAATTTAACACAATGTTGCACGCGAAAATGGCAAAACATGAATTATGAAGTAAATAAAACATTTTATTGCACGGAAACAATCGCCCAAAAAGCGTGCGCTATATAAGCTATAGTAGACTTGTGTTAAGTCAATATAACATACTGTTGCACGGAGATATTTTGCGGAAAAGTGTGCGATATATAAAACAACTATGGTTTGTGTTAAGTTTATAAAACATTTGTTGCACGCGAAATGTGCGAAACGTGGCACTTAACACAATGCTGCACTGAAAAATGTTATCTATAAGGATAGATAAGATATGAGCTTCACACAAATGATAGATAATTTCGACATGTGTATATTTCAAGAAAAAGATCAAAACCATGTTAAGTAGACTTAACACAATGTTGCATGGATCCCTTCAATTGTATTTTTCAACTCACCATATTTGTTTCACTGATGCTACTGATGCTGTGAACATACATATTCACTTCTACTGAATCGGAGATTCCTAAAACAAAATCAAACTGAATAAGGATTTACATTAACTATGAAATATGATGTGTTGATATAGTCGTTATTGTAAACTGATAGCTTATAAAATTCCACTTGATAACAGTTTATCTACAGATGTACATGTACGTTGCATTGCGACATTTCGTCGAAGGAACGATTTCATTTCGCCCTATTTTACATACGTCCCATTTTCTTGACTTTGCTTTGACCTGGATTTAGCGTATGGCACGTTAAGTGCGATCATATAGGTTTAAATGACAATGTTTTCATATCATCGCAAGCTCTTTTGTCCATTGGTTACGATAGTTAAGCAAAAATCAAACAAAATAATATAACAGCCATCTCTTTGTCCATAAACTGGTTTATCATTTTGACATGTACATGTATCTGTAAACTTGCTGAAATGTAAAGGTAAAACCTTCACACCACTAATTATATTACAATGAAAGGAGAGAGCAATGAAATCAATTATTCAAAACTGTTGCTTTCATTAATTTGTTCCTTCAATGAGCATTTGATGTAATCTTTTTTTCACTTTCTTATGTTTAGCAGGCTTATAAATGAGCATAAAAGATTGACTGTTTCATTTATGTGTACCAATTTGTCATTATAAGTGTCGTTTTATGTATATTTACAGCTTGACAGAACTATTTTGCCGTTAGTTTGGGCACTATATCATAGACATCTACTCAAATGAAAATGATATTGTGTCTATACGAATTGTAAAAATTCATGTGCCCAACCATACAGATAATTTGCAAATTAATATACCGAAAGACATATGCCATTTACTTATCATGGTATCTGGTAAATTATTGTTTAAGTTTTTAAGCACGATATATATGAACTAAACAGATTATCATATTTCAACATAATAAGTTGTGTCAACGTGTTTTCTGCTTAACATTTCTAAATACTCTAAGCATCGTTTTTTTCATAATATATAATATTTTTTTAAATAATAAAATATTGAACAATAATATAAGAACAATAGGCCGAAATAAACATAAAAAAATGAAGAAATGTAAAAAATCATAGACATACCATTTCTGAATCCAGGTCTCTCTTTTCGATTGTATGAAGGATCATCGAGCAGACTTTCAACATACATGGGAACCGACCTGAATATAAAAACAACTCATATTAAGGTACGTTCAGCCGAAAAAAAGCTCATAACTCTGGGTGATAAGAAGGGATAAACAACTATGTTTTAATACAAGTGTGGCTTCCAGGTAAAGGCGCAAACTGTGTGTTTTGAGCTTTTTTCGGAGCGGGTGAACGCAGCCCTAAGCACCTGGCAACACTGAAAGTGTTTTAGAGTTGATTTCCCAGCCAACCCTGTTTTTTTTTAAGTATTATTTACTCAAATCGAGATAGGTTTGGGAGTGGCAAGACACTTTAAAGATAATAACCTAGCTACACCCGAAAATGTATTAGGGGGTTCCCTAAATATTGTTATCCGATTAAATATGTTCCTATTTGTGCTTTAACATTTAATTCAAACCTCAATGGATATCCTTATTAAACAATTTATACCTTAACATATAAGAACATGGTTTGTAAAAAATACTTTATGACGTTACTATTGTGGCCACATACACTAATAATTCAATGGACTTAATGTACATAAAAATGTAATATTGAATATTGATAAATTTTATTACGGAATATCGTGCTCTTTGCCATTTAGATCTTATTATGAATTTAATAACAAACATTTTCTTACCGAAATAATATTTTATTATATATAATTGAGTTACCCTGTTTCATGTAATTTTACTCATTAATATAGGAATCTCAAGGTTTGAGAGTTGATTATAATAAAGTGAAACAGCTGAAATATATTTTGCCTCATCATGGGACAACTTTAACGAGAATATAAATAAATAGATATATTAGTATATATCAATTTTCGATATCCAGTTTTTTTAATAATTAATAAAACGTAGAAAATACTTACGTATTCAATTGAGCCTCGATTCCACTATAAAGTATTGTTCCAACACAAATAAAACATGCAAGATTTGACCACATAATTGTCCCTTTTTATTATCAAATAGATCAGCTTCAATATTTTTTTTCAATTAATTGTTTTAATATGAATAACGAAATATCTCTATGAAATAAAAACTGCAAGATGTATTATATAAATACTGCAATAATAGTGAGCCAAGTAAATACACTACAGGATTATGATTTGTTTGGATCCTTAGAAAATGGTCGCATTAGAATTCTCATTCTCAAGAAAATATTTATCAATAAAATAATCAACCGTAGTCTGCTGTAAATAATACATTATGGACATTAGTTTGTCTTAAGCTGGACATCAATAAAGATGAACTGATATTGAAAAACAATCACGATTCTAACTGTTTATACATGCAGAGTTGTTTGATTTTAACATCATTAACCCATTCGACACACCAACCTTCTTGGTAATTATTCCTAATACACATCATATGGAGCAGAATGTGTATCAATTCGTTATTAAATCCTGCATAAAGGAAGAACGACGTTTCCCTAACGTTCATCGGGGGGAGGAGTATGAATAGTCTATAACATCAAAAGAGAAAATAAATAACCGGGAGCAATGTTTATTCTCCCAGATAGTAACGATAGAATGTTTTAAGAAGTGCATTTGACCCAGGGCAAAGTAAAACAAATCCATGAGAAAGATGTTTCTTTTGAATAAGGACTTTAAAAATGCGTTTCGCATTTTTTTATGTGAAATGAATAAACAGCAACTGGGGTTTAATTCAGAACAAATATGAGCACCCAACTATAATTTTATATAATATAATTCTACATATAGCTTTGTTTATAGATATCATCTTGTGTTTATTAGCCGCACAACTGCATGCTAATTACAGGTTTTCATAACGGTCAGCCTATGCATTAACATGTGAATTATATATTAACGGAATATTGAAATATGAAATAATAATTGTCCAATGTTAATAGCAACTGTAAAAAAAAGTTATGGGTTATTTATTAATGTGATAAAGACTAAAGGTCCAAATCAATAATGTATTTGATATCATTGCACGACCATATATAAATATGTTCATATAACATGTTCACATTTCTGATTCCCATCATTTCCCACGTTGCCCTATAATAATATTTTGCTCTGCATTTATTATCATATTCTGTTTGTTGAGGTCATCAGGGTTTTGGGGTCAAAACCTATCCCGAAAGTCAATACTACTTTGCAGTTTGGTGATACAAAGGGGAGAAGTCTTTCTCCAAAAATATAAAAAGAGAATATTACTTTGCAGTATCATTATTTAATGTCCTAAGTGTCCTAAGAGTCCTTACTAAAATGTTATTATATCGACGACAGAAGGAAAAGACCCCCCCCCCTATTATTCCCTTTGGTGTTATTTATTTCTTAAATGAGAATCAATATTTATTGGTAGCGGGACGATAATATACTAGCCGCCAAAAAAAAGTATAATTTTTTTCAAACACATAATTTTAGCATCATTATTCATTCGATCATATTGGAATTTACAGAGCATATTATTTCATTATTTTTCGAAAGATTTCCGTTTCAAAATATTGATTATCATCATTGGTTTAGGTTTTCTGAAATGTTAAAGATGACCACCCTCAGCCATTTGCCATGCATAAATGGCAGTTAACGACAAAGCCATGAATATACGGGTCAATGTAAAGATCGGTCGTTACGTTTTCGTCGATACTCCGTATCTAAGGCTTCTAGACGTATCGGATCACACCTCAAACCATAACCGAACCTTACCGAAAGCGGTCAACTTGGTTTAAAGAACAAGCTACAAAATGATCGCCGAAGCCCCTATTCGCCCCTTGGCGGCCATAGTAGTGGTTCTTTTGAAATAGGACGCTAACTGTCAAAGGGCGCTATGCGAGAGGTTCCATACCGATAAGGCGATACTTGTTCGCAAAATTGTATCACCGATTCCGACTTTGCGGTTTCGAACGTACGTTCTACGTAAGCCGTTTTCAGTTTCCGCGCAAACGTCGTTTCAACGTATTTGGATTTATCCGACTATTTGTCGGGTCTAGTGATTCTGTCGCTTTGACCGCCTCACTGCGAAACCTGCTACACAGGTATAACATCTGGATCTCTCGATCCCGATTCGACATTTCTTACTTCGGCCACTGATTCTATTGTCTGTCCTTGTTGCTCCCTATGATTTTATTGTGATGTTGCAAACGATAAAATATAGCCTTTAACAATTTAAAGTGGCATACAAATGTTCTTACAGAATCGCCGGCCTTCAGCATCCCAATAACCTGATCACAATAATGTTCATGGGTGCGTGACGTGGCTATGTGTGTTTTGTACAAATGGAAATAAATTTGGAAAACTGGCATAAACGTTACACTCTTTATTTTATAGTCCCAAATTATAATCAGAATAAGCATAACCGATTTCCACTCAAAAATAAGGTTTTGACCCCTGCTCAAAGTTAAAACATTAACCATTAATCTATTGGCATGAAACTATAAAATTAGATAGAAAGCTACATTCAATTACAATGGTGAAAATTTCAATAAAGAATATTGAGATTTCGCGAAGATATTCACCAATTTAGCATTATACTTTCTTTTGGCGGATAGTATATATGTCATTAATATCAAAATTGTGTTTTATTTATCAAACGATTTGAATTGAACCATTGTTGAAGTGAAATTACTATTCATGTGTCGTATTAGTAGATACAATAAATATAGGTAAAGACGAAAGTTACAATAAAACAAACTTAGGAGATTCTATAATTAGCTCTGACGAATATATTATTTTTAACTTAAATGGATTCGCATAAATGAATATTTCTTTTTTAAACAAACGGTTCATAGCAGATTTGGATATGTGACGTATGCTGTGTCAATAGTCCATAGCCAATAATCAGGAAATGTTATTTAATGCGACCATTATGATAATCAATAAATATGTGAGAAAAAAAACGTGTTGAAAAAATAAGTGCAATTCAGTGTGATAGATATCATAATATGCCGATTTTGAACCATATTTAAAAATGATCATTTTATTTAAGTATAGATTTCGAGAATAATAATAATTATAATGATAAAACACACATCTTAAATACAGCTGTAGGTTTTTATTGCATTATCACTGGTCATTAACACTTTTGCAACCTTTTTGCAAAACAAAGAAAATTCGTTTAAGCAAAAACAAACCCTTATACGCTCTTACATGAATATGGTTGTAATAATGATTCAAGCTTTTCGATTAAAGATAAAACTATTTCAAGAAAACAAAGAGCAATATTATACATGAAGGTTTAATCAAAATTATACTTTAATGTTAAATTAGCAAATCTTCTCAACCTACAACAAATGCTGATCGAATTCAGCAAAACACACAACTATGGTTACGAATTTTTCATTTAACTTAGCATACCATTTTAGAAAAAAATCATTCATTCAAGCAAACAGTTGTGATATGTCGTCTTCCACAACTGATAGAGTCTACTCCTGGAATATAACACGATATTCAACTATCTATAGACTACAACAGATATTGGCAAGCAATGAGCCTAAAAGCCATTTGAGGAACACATCAACATACCTTTTGATTTGTAGTGCTAATCGAAACAAATAAACATAAAACACTGTTAAACCCGCAGGAACAATGGTGGTTACTTCGATATACAATTTTTGGGCACTTTGATTTCGAAAAAAGTCACTTTTAAGAAAATATTTTAAAAATACAAGATACATTTGTTAGTAAATTTGTAATTTAACTCTTTAAAAATATAAGAATTTTAGTTGATATCCGCGAAGTCCGTTTGTTAGTAAGAAATCAGTATTGTCTTGATAATGTCAAAATAGTTTGGTATCAGCAACACATTTTCACTGCTAAACGATTTAACATAATTCTGTCTTTACCATCTTTCCTTAATCTTCGGTTGAAACTCTGATTTCGTATTTCCCTTGAATTTCACTTATTCCGTTTCAGCGCCGCTTCGCTATAATAGCTCCAATAAATTATATTAAACAACAAAAATGTCAGCGGAAAGAACACCCGACACAAATGATCAACCATCAGCGCTCGATTATTCCTCATACGTAACCTCCATCTTGAAAACCTCTCCCTTAAGGAACGTGCCGGACTAACAGCAATGCGTACATTCATCGATATACGCGCTTTACGCCAAAGACGTTTGCCTGCCAGTGACCCGCGCTCACCGGGTTTAGATTGAGGTACCTCGGGTACGTTTTCTTCGTCCCGTTGAGAGGGGGTGGGATCGGGCCAGGCGTCGCCTGATGTTGACCGGGTCAGGGGTGTTATGGGGTCTTCTTGGATGCTATTCTGGAAACAAAAAATATTAATAAATCATTAAGGGGTATACATTTTATGACCAAGCAATAGCGTTAGACATGCGCACTTTACGCCAGAGACGTTGGCCTGCCAGTGACGCGCGCTCACCGGGTTTAGATTGTTTAGATTGAGTTGCCTCGGGTAGGTTTTCTTCGTCCCGTTGAGGAGGGGTGGGATCGGGCCAGGCGTCACCTGATGTTGACCGACGGGTGAGGGGCGTAATGGGGTCTTCTTGGATGCTATTCTGGAAGCAGAAAACATATATAAATCATTAGGGAAACACATTTTATGAGTATGGGATAGCTTATTTCAAGCGTAGGGCATACGCGCTTTGCTCCAAAGACGTTTGCCTGGTAGTGACGCGCGCTCACCGGGTTTAGATTGAGGTGCCTCGGGTACGTTTTCTTCGTCCCGTTGAGGAGGGGCGGGATCGGGTCAGGCGTCGTTGGAGGTTGACCGGGTTAAGGGGGTGATGGGGTCTTCTTGTATGGTGTTCTGGAAATAAAATAGTGAAGGGATGTTTTTAATAGGATAGTTTTTCGAACATGCAAAAACATTGTAAATAACGTAATAACTGGTAGCGTTTTAAACATCGTTTGAATAAACATACATGTATAGGATCAATGGTAAATATCATTCATGTATTGGCTGCCCTATCGAAATCAATTTTAGGAACTAAACATTGAATCAAGGGGCTGACCAATCAAGTTGGCTTGCTACTTTCTCATAATGAATAAATAAAGAATCATGATTTGTGAGGGAAAACTCAAAAATCCTTCTAATATGGCCAAGGCCTAACTGAATAATTAAATCACTACCAAATCATGGTTTCCTTTCGTCGTATTCTTCTTCACTCCATTCATTTCCGGTTGCCTCTCTTTTTGTTGTTGCTTCTGTTTCGATGCCTCTTTTTCTTTTTCATCTTTGTCCCAAGGATCGTGACGTGAAAGGACATTAACAACGGCATATTCAAGAAAAGCAGCAAAAATGAAGACATAGCAAACCACCATCCAGACGTCAATGGCCTTAAACTCGGAAACTCTGCAAACAAAATATATATGAATAGAAATGAAATAATGTATATAAAACGCAGATGGATATATTAGCAAGGGCGTATTCGAGAAAAGCGGCGAAAATAAAGACGTAGCAACCCAATGTCTTGACGTCAATCGCTTCAGACACCCTGAAAAATATATCATGGTTGATATAAGATAATATATATTAGTCAACCACAAACTGTTATTTCGAAGAAAAAAAAAATAGTTGAGAAAAGCGGCGAAAATGAAGACATAGCGAGCCACCATCCAGATGTCGATTGCTTTGAACTCGGAAACTCTGCAAACAGCATAATTTTATGCATCAATTAGTTTATGCATTTATTAAAGTTAACCCTCACTTTCATTCAAGTACATATGAAAGGAAAGATTAATCATGAATTAGCACTCAATAACGAAAATCCGGAATGATCGCTCACTAATGGAATCTGGTATTATCGCCCAATATGGTCAGTCCGATAATATCTAAGTAAAATACCATCCCCCTTTTTGTAAATACCACCCCTCCCATTTTTTGAAATACCGACCCCGTTTCAAAATATTTCTATCTCTAATCTTTAGTTCTTTGAATCTCACTTTCTCGCCCTCTCTCTCTCTTTCTCTTTCAATCTTGTTATTTCTCTCTCCTCTTTCTCTTTATCTGTCCCTCTTTTTCTTTCTTTCTTTCTTTCTTTCTTTCTTTTTCTTTTATTTTCCTCTTCCTCCTATATTTAGTCTGTCACTCTCAGTGTTTTAATTCTCTCGTACTATGACTGTACCCCTTTGCTTGGTTAAACTTACTTTGGCAGTTTCGCGTTTATTCCGGACGCCTGCGTTGATATGGTGACCACAGTGAGTAGACCAACACTTATTCGTGCCGGGACAGCATGAAGGTCAATCCAGAAAGAGACCCAGGAGAGAACGACCACCAACATACTGGGAGTATATACCTAAATGGAATAAAATTAATTATATACATATCATATGAACATGTTTTAAGGGAAGACCGAAACGCCAATGGGTCTAAGATGCCATTGGGTGAACTCAGATTTCCTAGAAAACCAAGCACATATACTTAAGTCAGCGTTACAGCAGACACCCGAATCACCAACAACTACGCTGTATCGGATTCGAACAAGACATCTTGAGGTTTCAGGGGCGCGCTCTTTCACTAATATGCTATGTACCCCTCAAGCAAATCTTGCTTTTATGAAATTAAATTTGATCATTCTCAAAATGCGCAAAATCAGTAACGTTACAATTGCATCCAATATAAGGTTTTTGAAAAAGGGTTACCTGAACTGCGAAATATGATAGAAGGCGTTCGAGAGTGAATTCCACCTCAATACAGCTAAATGAACCTGCAAACAATAAAGCACATACACAAATATGTAAATATTATACTACAAGGTTCTATATATACAATTAAAGAACAAACGGGAGCATTATTTAGTTTATGAAGACGATATGTTATATTTATTAAGACCTGTTCTTATCCTTTCAGGATGCAATTACAGTTAAGAAGCGATAATCGGTCGCTACTTTGGTTTTCACGATTTTCTTTTATGTTTTTGAAATCACAAGGAACGAAACTTATCGCAGAATTATCGCTCCTTGCGATTTTGTACAGGACAATCAGTGAAAATCGAAATAATGTCAGGATTATCGCTACATTAATGTGACCGCTCCCTTAGAATGTGTTTCTTCATATTCAATCAAAACACACCTGATCGTTTTAAATTATGAAATATTGAACTACTACCTGTAATATAGTATTGTGTACAATCCCCAGTCCGCCTTCCCTTAACCTCATATTCTGGCATTTTGAGCTTCGTGTTGATCTGAACTGGTTTACTGTTCCTCCATTTTAAAACGATGTGATCGGTCGTACTACCGTAAATTTCAAACTGTAAAGCAAGAGTAAGTGACTATTAAGGCGCGTTCACATACTCCGAAAAAAAACTCAAAACACAAGTTATGGGCTTTAAAGTCAAAGCCCCTTTTAGTGTAAAAGCATAGTAGTTTATCCCTTCTGTTCACCCGAAAAGCGCGTAATATCTTGCGCTTTTGTTTCGGGTGAACGGGCCTTTATATGTAGATAGGGCAAGAATCTCTAATTAGAATAATCTAGGTGCCTTTCAAAATGTTATTTTAAGTCATGATTATATTATTTAAATATTTAATATTTTGAAAATATATCCAATCTAGTAGGGTCATAATAAGGGTCCAACATCAAATGGTCTTCTATATAGCCACAATGATATTATAATCCATATAGTGAAACAAAATCATGGTGAGTTCAACATAAACAATAAACATAAATCTAAAAAATAATGATTTGTTAATATTTCTCAGTGTTGATAATTCTTATTATTTTATCATTGAAGCACAGGCTTCTGTCTCAATCGGTTTTAATTTATTAAGGCTACCTTCATAAAACAGGACTGTGTATCCATTGGATAATTCTGTAGTTCCATCTGACAGCTTAATTTTGTGGAAATTCTACAACAAAAAAGTATTTCCGAATAGAACCCCTTAAAATTATGGAAATGTCTAGTTTGCATTTTTACTCCTTATTTGATACTTTAAAAAAATATCGATATGTTCATAGTTAACGTACAGATACACGGAAGGGTACCGTGCATGAAATAAAAAGTGGAGTTTTTCGATGTTGGCCTAAATCCTCTCCAAGCCTACTATTAAAGGTTTATTTGCTTATTGTGAATTTATTTATCGATATAAAGTCTCAATATTGCCATATTATCTGGACCAGACGTAATGTGACATTTTAAATATCATTTTGCCTTAAATATTCTTTATCGATGCAGAGCATCTGTGCAGGTAATCCTCTGTATGCAGATCAATAAAAGACATACCTTTGGTGTATAATTAAGACGAACTCAGTGTTTAGTTTTAGTTTCACAATTGTTAAACATTTAAAATAATAATTTATGTAGATCTGACAAAATGATACAAATAGACTCTAAAGTACCGACATAACAAGAAAGCCTACCTTTGACTTATGAGTATGCGCCCATTTGAATGCAGTTTAATCAATATATTTGGTGTAGTAATATCATGTCGGGCCCCGTTGGATTTCTCATTCGCAAAGAAAGTATCCGGAACCCAAAGCTTATCTAAATAAAAAAATGATCCGATAAGACATACAACTAATTCTTTAATTAGTTCTTTATACAACTAATTCTCGCCATATAATTCTTTTTATATTTAAAAACAAATACAATTATGATATTCAAAAAAGAAATGGAGAAACATATAGTTCTCGATTTTTTTTTCAATTTTTTTTTCACATTTTTATAGCAGTATTTTTAATTTCTTTTAGACAATCGAGTTTTGCTTGATATCTTTGAGAGATTATTTCAGCTTATATAGCCGTGGTTTTATCAAAACCGATTGCGATTATGTATTATTAATTTAAAATGACAGTATATACATCTTAACAAAAAATGAAAATACCTATAATGTCATAATGAAGAAAGACTTCAGTCACATTGGTGCCTGTGTCTTCATACGCTAGACGATGCTCAGTCCACTCTTGGCGGAAGAATACACTCACTGAGTAGTCCTAGACAAATTTCCAATGGAAAAATAAACAAAAAATATGATTTAAGAGTGCGTACATTTGACATATATAGAAACGATGGTGTGGAGGGACATTACATTGAACACACTCATAGGGCGCTCCAATGCCCGTTCTTATATATTAAACAAAAAATAGTAATAAACGGTTGCACCTCGATCCCGATCGGCTCATTTAATAGGCAACCCTGGTTATTTTTTTTAGGAATTACGTATGATTGGATGGTCATCAAATATGAGTTATTGTTGTGTAGGTTCATATCCATGTAGTATATATATAATGAAAACAACTTGATCTCACCATGTTTGTTTCGCTGATACCACTTATTCCATGCACGTACATATTCAAGTCTATTACGTCGGCGACACCTGGATCATAGAATGATATAAATGAAAACCTAACTGGAAATTCATTTCAAATAGCTACGCATAGAATAGCTCTAATAAGTTCAATGTAATTATCTTGCCAGTGGCTCACAAAGACACTGCATTTAATGCCTGTAAATTCGCTTAATCTTAATTACATTTTAAAAAGGAAATACGCAAATATTTTGGATAGTTCATATTTAATAAGTATCAACTAGCATTTAATGTTGGGTTTGCCTTGTTGTAAACATATCGAGGTAAAATAATGAAACTCGAAACATTTGCAACAATGCTAGAACTTTAGCGGTGCGCTTCATGGATTTCAATTTCCCTTTTCTTAACAGCTTCTAGGAGCCTCGAGTTGATTTTAATTTCCCATTATATATAGGTTTTTCAATATTTAGGTTCCGTAGGGAAATGTCACTTCGTAAGAAACTCGGGGTACCAAGGTTAATACATGTATATTATATGAGTATAACCTTACCTAGGGTATAACTTGGCCGTTCTTTTCTGTTGTAGGATGGATCATCTAGTAGACTCTCGATGTACGACGGTATGGACCTGAAACAAATCCATGTGATCTAAACTCGATGACAAAATGTATCCTATAAAATGAAGATTCATTTAGAGTAATGATATTGTTATGAGTGATCCATTAGATGAAATAATGATTTAGTACAAACGCTTGAACAAGTTTTATCCGTAACAATCATACATGTATTCGTTGCTTTTAGCTATATTCGTTTTTTTTATAAAAATAATTGTTAAAATACATTGAAATTCATAATGAAATTCGGATACTCACATGTTAAGTTGCGCCATCGTTGAACACATAAATGATAATGAACACACAAAATAAATGAGAATTGCTCGCATTTTGATTCTTCTTGCAATGCCTTTCTCTTTGCAAATGTAAATATAATCTCTCGTAAGAATTTGTTTGTTATCCGATGTCATCCAAATTCAATCAAACTCGATCCAATTGAATATTCCTTTAAGTTGTACTTTATTCGGTATATCAACGATCTTGAAATGCTATTGCTCAATGCTCAAAAATTTAACATCTGTAATGTATCACATAATCATAATGTTTCTATCCATTTATAGTTGTTTTGCTCTGCAAGATGTTCATTCAAACGCCGTTGTATCCATTTGTGAATTCTGGCTGGAATGAAATGTTATTTTATGTAACTTTAATGACAATAATTTTGATATTAGCCCCTCTCTCAGAGTGAGTCCATGCATAAAGCTGATCATATGAATATTTATTTGAGGGATCTCTTCATAAACCAGTTAATTGCTTAACATAATGTTTTACCTGGATATCTAGTTACAGCTAATAATTATCGAGCTTTAAGCGCAAATAAGTACTCCAACAAATTAAAGTGAACTTTATTTAAATTGAAATGGAAAGATATTTCTTTAATAAAAACTAAATTCAATAATCACCAATTTACTCAAATCATTTTATAAGAACCCACACGTTGTTATATTTAATCGCTCTATCTCTAATTACTGATCAATCCCTTTTAACCTACTCAGTCAAGTATTTGAAGGCCTAGTTTTATATGTGTTTACATCCATGTTTATTGATTAAATAAATCCGTTTTAATAGACTTTGTGAATTTCATCATCGCATATATTTACTCAGTTATATTTTTCAGGTTTCTTCATATATATTTAATCTATAAATATAATTCAATGCTCACTTAATTTTTATAAAGTGTCTTATATCGTATATTATTTATTATTTATTCCCAATAAGATATTGAGAACGAGGTTAATGCATAACGCTTAATGTCAATTTAACTTAGTCTCTAATGGACAATATGTTTGAGCGTATAACTTTTATTAAAACCGTGTTGATTCAATATAGAGGATAAGAGTGGTATTTAATCGCAGTTACTCTATTTAATCCAGATTTAGCAAGTAAATATCAATAAGAGACAATACATATTAATTGCCTGTTAATTTTACCCTTTTATTTGTTCTTATTTTCAATAAATGTAAGCATATAATTATTATTAAAACTTTGTTAATTCAATATACATGATAGGAGTGGTATTTAATTGAAGTTGCTCTATTTAATCCAGATTTAGCAATAAATATCAATAAGGCACAATACTTATTAATTGCCTGTTAATTTCACCCTTTTTATATGCATTCAACAATGTCAATATGAAACTCTGGCTTTCTGCAAATAGCTTTGCAATTATGGTCAATGAACAACTTTAAAACAAATAACTTACAGCTATAGGTTGATAAATGACGCGACCTATTTAACCCAATTGTAAATAAATAAATTAACTTTACATTCATATTGTCCTCTATGTTCGCTAAGTTAACTTAACTTAAACCGGGGTTTAGAGTTATAAGAATTACTTGATTTTTTTTGGAATTTGATACCTTTTTATTCACTATTTCAATAGAATGCACATATATTTGCCTTTATTTTGTTTTTTTTTTAAATCCAAATTGCATTCTGAAATTTATGAGAACACAGTCACACAATGCTTGTCGTTGTAGTTTCGCAGCTAAATAACTTCGAAACGTTTAAAAATTGCATCTAAGAGAGCTCAGAAAATGTTTCGATGCCGTGTTTTATTATGCATATTTTTACTTGCGCCGATTTACTCGCATTTCCATAACAATAACGTTTATTTGTTATTCAAATCAATGGTCACTATATGGATCAAATGAATGCAAACATTGCTAAACCATGTACCGGAAGATCCACCCCATTAGACTTGACGTCGATCAACTTAAAAAGGACATACTAATTTTGGCTAACATAAATTTTTCTATACGTCTTTCTTTCTGGACGTCGGACTTCTTTATTGTAGCGACGTGACGCAGTTATGCGTATGAATTATGTTCTCATGACATTTGCGTGCAATCAAACCTCCAGCGATACTTACATATTGGTGCAAATGAGGACGTCCTTTTGGGGTCAAACACAAACCGACCTGGTATGGACAACCCTTGCCTTGTGGGGCGCATAAACGCATTTTTGCACGTTTCCAAGCAATAATATAATAATTCAATATTTGTGCACGTAGATTCATGGTTTTACAGCTGGTATTACTCAGCTTATATGACAGCATGCTCGGATACATTTGATATATTACGTGAGATTCATAGTTACTGAACCCTTTCTGAAAAAAAACCTGGAAATCAGATTGTATATGGACCACTTATACAGTCTTTCGACATGTACCACATTTTCTTAAAACAATACAAATCGATCTTGCACTGTCTCGACCGAAAATCTTCATGAATTCTGTGTATAACGTGACGTAAAATCAGCCTCTGGACAAAAATAAACCGGTGGGTTTGGAAACCATATTTGATTGTGTATGCTTAATCGATTAAGATGCACTACATTTCTATGCAAGATGTTTTGGTTTGAGAGTCATATTATTTGTGTATTGAATTCATGAATGTATTTCGACCTCATTTTAAGATGTTATCCTAAGTCGACAAACTATTATAACAAACGTCACGTTAAATACGTTTTAGTAATGATTTTAAATCATTCGGACGAATAAGCTGTTACTACTTTAGCGTAGGGTCACGTCATAACGTTCAAATCGACAAGGGTCAAACGCGCTAAAGTGCCGCATCGCTTTACGATATGCCAGGGCTGGTTCTAGGACAGAATCCCCGGCAGACAAAATCCCTCGCGGACAAATCCCCGCGATTTGGTCAGCTAGGACAGAATCCCCGCGATATTTTTGACGGGGTGGACAAAATCACCTCATTTGATTTTTCTTTTAATTTTGAACAATTATTATTTTTTTACGCTTCGGATATATAACGAATATAAAGCTATAACACTTAGCCATAAGTTCTACCGTGTGTAACACATCACTCGATTTTCTGCGATCGGATTAAGGATCAATGTGTGTCTATGTGAGGCGCTTTGTATTTGAAATCACGAAATATCACACAATATTACATTAGACATGCATCTACCTAATCCGATCACAGTAACAAACAAATCCGATCACAGTAACAAACATGATCTGTTATGCCATGAACAGAGCGCTGTTTAGTATATTAGCTTTGCTTATCTATTTTTTTTAAATTAACTGTTAAAAAACAATAAAATTTTAATATATCAAGATTGCGGGGATTTTGTCCACTTGTCCATGAAAATCGCGGGGATTTTGTCCTAGCTGACCAAAGCGCAGGGATTTTGTCCGCCGGGGATTCTGTCCGCGCACCGCCAGGGCTATATGAAGGGACGTCATCATGCCATATTTTGAGGTTTTTTTTCGGACGTCTTCATTACGTCAAGTTTTTTTTCGATGGTCGTCCTTCATTTAGGGTTTATTTTAGAGACGCAAATATGTATCATATATTGATCCAAGGAATGCTTATGCATGTAGTTTTTAACAATCCTTGCTTCATCGAATATAATGCACTTAGCCGACCAAAGAAACCAGTCTTGCAATAGTAACAATTTGCAATTTTTAGATATAGGAATTGACGCTTGGACAAATCTAGATGATCCAGACTGCAGCATGGCACAGTTACAGTGACGTCACTTGAGAAGTACGTCCTTGATATAGAGCTGTATGTGACGTCATCTTGAAAATACATCCTTGATATAGAGATGTTTATTTGTTGTTTAGCAATTCTATATTGTACACAATTATACATAAGTGCACTAAAAGAGGCAATACTGCCCTACTTTGCTGCATATGTCTTCCTATTTGTAAGATATTGTGTATTCAAAAGATGCTTATTCGAAGAGACAAGTCCAATCGGGACAATATCTATCTTAACACCTGCTCTAATGGAAACTCCCGTCAAACAAAACTATTTCTTTTCCTTATGAGGAATTCAAATATGTGCTTGCTTAACTGAGTTTTTTCCGCGAAATAAAACAAACGGGTTGCAACGTAAAAGACACGAAAAGCATATCCTGTAGGGCAATAGCTAATACATGTATACATACCCTCCACAAGATTTCAAGTGACATTAAAGTACGTAAATTGTCTTTTTGCTAGTTAGTTTTGCTAGTTGTTTTTGTTCGCTGTTCTCTACCACCGCAAAAATGGTATCTTTATGCGATTGTTTCAGAAAAGTTCAACTTAATTATTAAACTTCTTAGGATAGTATCAAATGAACACGTTTTTAATTAGGCAAAAAATCCTTATTCAAAAATTAGTTTTAATTTTCCGTTTGGGACCCCTTAAATTACGATTATCTTCATTCATTTATACATTATTGCGATATTCATTTTTTTACTTGCATTCAAATTTTGTCTCCAGAAAACATGCTCCTTCACCAATTCTAGCAATGCAAGAAACATAGATTAAATCTTCTGCGTTTTTGATCATGAGTATTTTACTTGGTATTTTGTTTCCAATTGTTTAAAAACTAAACCTATATGCTTGGATTTAGTTTTATTCTTTGATGTTATTAATGTGTTTAATATACATGTACATGTATGAATATTTAGTTGTGTATCTATTTTCCTTTGTAGGACAGAACAATGACTGACAAATAAATATTATGATAAAAAGTAGAACAAACAATTGATAGTACGGATATTTTACTTAACAAAATAGTTAAAATATATATATATAGGTTAGATAATGACACTCCGACCTTTGTTTAACAGAAAAGGTCCTGTTTGCCTTAAGGGAAGTTATTGTAACGAATTAATTGGAAAGTATAAGGTCGCTTAGTTCAATAGTAACATGATTTCGAACTTAGAATATCAAAATATAATCATATATGATTATGGTTAACAGAGGAGGGTCTTTTTCTGTCATATTTGAAATTAATGGAAATAATGGAATCATTTACAAAGAATTATAAGGGTAAATGTACATGTATATGTAACCTTCTTGGTTAAAATAAATTCCTCTTCCACTTTTGCAAGGCAAAAGGGACATCCAACAACCCAGTTGTGAAAGTATATATATTTTATATGAAAAGAAAATAGAAAGATAAAAACAGTGTGCTCATCCATATAGCCCAAACGATATAAGGATCACCATTGAGGATAAAAAAAAATCAGCACTTATATTTAAAAATATGTGTTTAATATAAATTTAGTACTTTATGTCTATAAGCTATTATTTAAGAATTCGTAGGAAAAGTCAACCTATTTGTTTAAAATATGAAAATATGAACAGATGTCTGCTAATTTGATTTCGATAATGCCAACTTTTTAAAGTTTTAAGATATATTTAAGATAATTTCATATATTAATTCTGAATATTTACACATTTTGAGAAACACAGCGTTGGGTGTCGTTTCAATTCGAGGCTTTGATTAAAATAAATTCCCAATCCTACGTTATTGTGATTTCTAGGGAAGCGCTTAATGGAATTCCATTTTCAATCTTCTCCTTCCTCTGGCTTAAGGACATTATTTAGTCAATATAGCGTTTGGCATAGAGTAAAAAGGGGGCATAGCAGCTAAAGGCATAGAAGCTAAAGGCTTCCGGTATCATGGCATTGATTTCATTTGCTTTTCCTTGGGTTTTTATCAATCTGATAGAATTATATGTTCAATGTTCCTCTTCCTTAAGCAGTAGAGCACCATTTAACCAATAAAAGACTTGCGTTATAAAATATATATGAAAAGCAGTTAAAGGCTTCCGGTATTATGACATTGATTTTATGTTCCGTCTTTAGGTTGAAAAGGCTGGAGAAAAACTCTATTCCGTTATACATGTATATCTAAAACATTTGCATTCGCAAAATTTGTTAGAAATTATGCAAGCTATTTTGGTTATGCTAGAAAACACCCATTGTAGTACATTTTAATCAAGCCCCCATTAAGGAAGTTTGAAAACATCCCAGATTTAAAACAAAATGACATGAAAGCATACTTTCTTTAAGACACTTATTGCAACAGTGTTTCCTGAACACTATCCAGACGATTCGGAAAAGTGCCGTGCGTTTAAAAGCTGATATCCAAAACTTTTAGATTCATTCTATTTGCGAATTTATTTATTGTTTTCAGTAGAATTCTTTTCGTTTACGTTTTCACATATGCTTTATATTCCTAACAGTATTTCACATAACTCTTTTATGATGTTTTAGAATACGCATTACAGTTTGTTTTCAAAAATGTAAATATTTATAAAACATTATTGGAAGTGACAATATGTGACCTATGATATCGTTTTTGTATATTCAAAAATGGAATTTACCAGAGGCAATGAGTCTATTTGCAGGAATGGATAGTAGATCGACAATAAAAACCCAAACCGATCAGTTTATATTGAAACAATGGAACTGTCCTGGGAGAGTATCGCCTTGGGGCATCCTCGTGACTTACTTCTGGAGATTTATCAATTTAGTCAAAACAATATACATTGTTATGCTTTGCTGTTTGTATATTCTGGCTCCAATTCTGGCTAAACTTCCCATTCGTGCACGCATAGAACAATGATTTGGAAAGCGTTATACCCCGTTTTGAATTGTTGGTTTTGGACATAACATTGTTTTGATTGAGACATTGTCCAACAAATTTGATGTAGGGTCTATTTATATTCGAATGACTCTACAAAAGACATATGGCCAAGATCACGTTATTTATATCCTTGCCTTTATTCCATTTTGTGCCCTCGTAAAACAATGATTTTGTCGTCATTCTTCATTCATTTCAAAATAATGTTATTCGGACATACTCTGATATTCCTTTTGGTCCACTCATACAGCATTGTTTTATATGGCGCCTTTCCATCTTTGTTATTACCAAGCTGTTTTTGAATAGTTATGTCCCTTTGTTGTTATTGACAATCTATCATGCTATTGTTCTATTTATACCCACACGTGATTCTACGAAATATGACCGAAATATGGAGTCGATTGCCAAATGACCCAATAGTATAATGAAAATGATTATACATTGCGTAATGCTTTTCGGTCAAGATTCCAGTATATCAAATTGTCCGGTCGGAATATTTTGAGGCAGGTTCCTGATAAAAAAGGAAGTATTTGTGAAACACAAGCAGGCCCCAACCGCCCCGAAAGTCGAAGGGGTATGGTTTTTATTATAGATTTTAAATATATTGTCTATGAAAATTATTTTTGGCCAATTCGACGGTGTTTTGACCGAAATGGTCAAAAGGGGGATCTACGAACCAAGACCTTTCATTTGAGCCTATAACCAAGTCTCTATGACCTTCCGTTCAAAAGTTCTAGCCCGTACAAAAATGTATGACGGACAGACGGAGGGACACCCCAAACCTATAGGCCCCCAACCTTTTAGGTTGGGGCCTAAAAACAATCAATGGTAAAATTCAACGTATGAGATGCCCGCATTCGAATTTGGAGCTACGATGTTGCAAAAACGCCCTAAAGAAATTTCGCCTTATGTCATTATGTGATGATTTCAAATCTCATCATATTTGATAATCATTCTCCTCAAAGAACAAAAAAATGTCACGTAAACAGTCTGCATGTAAAAAATAAAAGCATTTAAATCATAATGCATTCATATACTTTTCACTTGTGAGTAGTTTCAAGTACTAAAATGAACTGCTTCTCATCCAATAACTTCAAACCATATTTGAAATTAATTTTGGAATTAATTTCAGGGAGTTTGTTACCCTGAAAAAGTGCCTTCACAGCATGCGACGCCATATAAACAAACATTGAGCCTGGGTATGAATATGTAGATGTATGAATATATTAAAGTACAAAGGAATGTACATGTATAACATTAAAGCAAACGGAAAGTTGTTTCTAAATTGATAAATTGTTAGAATGCACTGACAAATTTTTGTGCTTATTCATAATTCTAGAGGCGTAAAAATATATTTATACACTAAGCAATCAAACATTCTATTGAATTATGAAATTGCGTCATTTTTTCGTTATCTCGTATCAATCATTTACATGGGTCAAGATCTGTCCCAATAACTTAAAACACCTATTTCAAGTACGCTTGAAATAGGTACCAAGGTTATTTGTGAAACATCAATAAATTCACAGGAAATGCAGTTATTATAAGTGAGATGATTTTCTTGAAAAGTGTAAAGCTAAACAATTCAGGATATACCACAGACACTTCACTAAATTATATCACTCTAGGGTCCTGCGCACATAAAATCGCTAGCAACGATTTTAGTGATTACATTCACCGATACTCTTAAAATTTATGCATTTTTATTTTCCCGTTGATTTTACATTGCACTGTTATAACCCTCATTGCTCCTTGTAACAATAATCGCCACTTGCGACAATAATCGCGTCCAGCGACGAACGAGCGACGATATCCTCAAAAAAAATATAGCATTTATTTACATGGGTTATGTAGATAGGTCATATGTAATCACACATTTTCGGAATCTCACGGAGCGACGGGACTTTGCCTTGAAATAGTTTCAAAGTCTTACAGAGAACACGGTAAAAATCGCATTGGGGGAGGGGGCGAGAATCGCTCACTGAATGCAAGCACGGCCTAAGCCGTGGACGCGTGATGTCATAGGGATTTGATAGTTTATGGTTTATCAGGCGCGGTTTAAAACAAACCTTGGACCGCCAATATGATAAAGACGACTTATTTGAAAACCAACAAACTGACGAGCAGAACGGGTAATGACGTTTTTTGTGTGTATCATTTACGAGACGAAAGTGGAACGTCTTTCATCATGCGTGGATTTCAAAATGGTTTTCTGTCAAAATGACCTGGGCAAAAAGTTACCGACCATGATTAGTGCAACATAATGATAATATCTATTACTCAGTTTATTTACTTGTTTTTGTTTTCCCTGTTGAAAGGGGTATACTCTCAGGGTCTGCATGCTGATGTGTTTATACTTATATACTTATACTTATATGATCATGGGTAAGCAGTAATATTAACTAACTTTATTGAATTTCATTGCAAATAATTTTGCTTTGACTTTAAGTGGTGTTTAGAAACGATATACGATTAATCTTATTTTCATGTATTCGAATTCTCTTGTGAAATACCATTTCACATTACATCCTTATTATGGAACAATAAACAACAATTCTAACAATTGAGATTTGATTTCAAATACGACTTATTCAAGAAGGCAACCCACAACATATTCTTCAAGTTGTATAATCATCTTAATCAACATTAATATTATAATAATACTTCATGCTTTCAGGAAAATTATTGCCTCAAGGGAGACCGTCCGGGAGGGCCCGAAGGCGAGGCCTGTGGGCCCTCCCGGGCGGTCTCCCGAGGGGCAATGATTTTCCCGTATTTTCCTGAAAGCATGATGTATCATTTTTTAATATGCTTTTTGTGTTTGTATTGTTGGCATGGGTTTATAAAAAAGCACAGCTTGATAATCGTAACCATAAAATATGCATTTTCTTGACTAGAAACGTCAATAGGGATGGTAACGTTAAGAACAAAAATGACGCAATTAATGCGGCGTCATAATAGGAATAATACCCGAAGGGTCCATATAAACATGGTTATTGACCCGAGGGAAAGAAATGGAGCCTTCGGGCTCGGGCATTACTTTTTCCTTTCCCGAGGGTCAATAAGCATGTTGTTATGGACACTGAGGATTTTATTCCATTTATTAGCTGAAAATGATTGATAAAATTCAGAAATATTTATGGCTGCCATTGCCGGGCAATATCAAAAGTGATATTGCCCGGGTCATATTGCCCTGCATACTGCTTCAACAATGTTATAAATGCATATTAGCATTGTGACGTAATTAATGCGTCACCGGGAACTTACGGCTTTTGGAAAGCCCCGTGGCTCGCCTTTTGTTTTCTTTATAAAAACAACGTCAAGCATGTAATAATACGAGAGACAACAGCAACAAATGGTTTTTGAACATTTAAATTTTGCAAAAGGTGCTCTTTTTTAAAAGCCAGATGGGCTATTTGTCAATGGGCTATCAGATTCTTGTAAACTACTGTTTGTTAAGCAATCACAAGCAAGTTCGATTAATTTGGAAATAATCACTCTAACTACTTATTGTTAAAATTAATATATTATTTTAAAAAAAGGTGTTCCTCAAACTGCTCAAATCCCCAGCTAGAAGGTGGTGGGGAATACCTTTTTGGGGAACAGCTTGTGTGGTGCTCTTCATTCAAATATATCGATGGACATTTCTATCAAATAACTTTGCATATCAACAGTTGACGTTGCATCCGTATTATGTAACAGCAACAAAAATAAATAAAACAATAAACATTACAAACAAAAAAATGAACAATTGGTCAATCAATACAATCTATAGTCAATATAAATGAAAATTAATTCGTAAATAGTTCAATGTATTCATATAAGTTTGCATAACACCAACTGACGCTTGCTCTACATTATGCAACAATAACAAAAATTCAAACAACAAACATATTTGATTTACAAACATGGAGGCGGTTTAAAACAATATATGCACAATCGGTATTTATTCGATTATCGCTCAAACAATTTCGTGCTTTATTCCACGTTTGCCTTAACTATTGACCTTTTGGTTGACCAAATGAAATCACGATTATTCAATTAAGGCATGATTGTCCAATATGTCTATCATCTGGTTTAAGATCCCATTTGGCAAGACGTTGAGCAAAGTCGAGATGACGTTCGAGTTTCGACAATATGAACGTTTTCCGGACGTATCCTTTCGTCATGGACGTCGTTCCAACATCGCGACGAAGTCAAACGTAGCAGTTGTGCTCGTCCGACGTAGGGTCGTAATAGGACGTCAAGAAAACGTTCAAATATAAATGTCCTTTTGACGTCATTTCCTTCAACCAAGTTTCGATTATTCACTTAAGCGTGATTGTCAATATGCCCATCATCTGGTTCAAGAAGTTTTCACATTCAGGAATTCTATGTCGCTGCGATGTCAGGAAAAAATAAAGACCCTTTCCGAAAATGATTTCGATTATAGCGTACTTAGTCGCCGTAATGAGAAATATAATTGTTTTTTTTTTTATCGTCAAGCCGTTGCTTTGTTTAGTTGTATTACATTGTTGTAGTTATGTAATCCGGGATTAGTAATATGATTTTAGTGTTTATCTGATATATATCACATCGTTCTTTTATAAGAATAAATTGTTGCAGTGACGTTCGCGAAAATAAGACAGTTTTCTAACACTCACTAAAATAAAACCAGACTAATATGCCACTTATCGCCTAAGGTGGTCTTTAAAATGTCGCTTTCCGGTGTGACGTCGAAAGTAAATTCAAATCCCAAATTCAAATCCCAAATGTCCATGTCTTTTAGGATTTCGTAATAATTAACGTCCTCGTTACAACCAATGGCGGCCCAGTGTCAGTGAAGCTTTTTTTTCCTGCGGCTGCAAATACATGTAGAACCGAACATCCAGAAAACCTTCATATTGGCCAAAAGTTTAAGAAACCCTCGACGTCATGGAACATTTTGCCAAGTAGGACACGCTTATATTGATATATATATACTCGACAACAAAAGAAGTGTCCGGTCGTTTTGCATTAATATTTGTTCATTGTATCAAAAGTGGAACCAATTTAAACATGTTTGCCAGTTTCAATCATGATAATTATAGGTGGTCTCGCAAACCTAACAATCTGGCATCCGTTTGACGAGTATCTCGTTCGTTTTATCGAAGGGCTAAGAAACATTGATTTCGATCATCATTCAATGAGTATCGG
>LQRL01150276.1:107600-120047 GCA_001703475.1 Hydroides elegans
GAGCAAAAGCGCTATGTGCTAGAGGTAGTATAAGGTTTTCGTAACTCAAAAAACGGTGAGAAATGGTTAATCTCTATGCCACATGCGTCGCAGCGCACATCGTAAAATGTCGGAAAAACGTGTTTTTGGCGCTTAACTGCGAAAACAGTCTTAATAACATTACACAATAAAAGCGGTATGATTTCAAGATAGCTCACATCCTCTCAACTCTGTTAATTGTACTTTGAATTCCATTCCATCCATAGCCTAGCCGTAATTTTCGAATAAACTCGGCAAAATTTGAAAGGGATAACTTAACCTGGTTATATTGACGGGGCGTTCGAACGAAAACGGTCATTGTCAATATTATCTTCAAGGGTGTGCAAAATATAAAAAAATAAACCGAAAGGCCTTTGCAGTCCTCGTTTTCCATATAAACGATGTCGCGAAATGCATTGAAAATACGCTCGATATAGGCGCGGTTTCGCGCAAACAATCGATTATTGAGTGAATATACTTTAAATAAGTAAGAACATTGTAATCTAGAGTAACGAGTAATGAAAAACTATTTAACGGTCATTTTAGCCACGTAATCACGCTAAAATTGAGTAGAATACGTCGATCTGTTTATCAAGGCATACGCCTGCGCGCACAATTGCTACGAGGCTTGGGCTTGGAAATCGACTATCAGGTTGTCTTAGACATGCACGAAAATTGTTTTCGTCTTGATGGAAAACTTAAACAACAGATTTAACAAAGGTTCACTGAATGTAACTTGTCGATCAATATCGTGTTTTGAAGTAACCAGAAAATAAGCGAAACGTAATTTCCAAAATGGTTGTAAACCCATTAATTTAGCATTACAAAACCCGTAAATGAATCATTTGACATATTCGAACAGTTGTTTTGAACAATTGTACTAAAGCTGGCACTTCCGGTGCCTAGAGTCTGACCATACGCAAGATACTTTGTCAACTCGATCGATCGCCGCAACTGGCTTGAATTATCGAATATGCATCTAAAGAGTCCAAATGCACCAATTACCTTTAAAATTGCTGGCAAGATAGTTCAAACATCCATGAAAATGCATATTTGAGGGTTTGTTACTCGCTATTTTGTTCGTTCATTTTCAAGAGTTCGTCGAATCGTCGATAGTAAACATAGAGCCGTAAAAACTTATCAAATGATTTCACATTATGTGCTGTTTAATTTGGTACATAATTGATAAAAATCGATCAGATACTTTTGAAGTTACAGAGATGTGAACAACCGGACACTTCTTTTGTTGTCGAGTATATTAGTATATGATTATATCATTTGAGCACAACTTTTTATTCAGAAGTGTGGAATTTAAGTTTCTTTCATATTTACTTTTGCTGTTTATGTACACTCAAACATTAAAAAAAAAGAATTAAATAAGAATGCTTATATAGCTATGAAATATTTTTAATAGCACAATCTGCTTAATTAAAACCTTATGTCAGATTGTACATGTAGTAAAACGTTATGAAAAACGATATATTGCTGTTTCTTCTACAATTAAAATGATTTGTTTTAAATAAAGGCAACTAGAATATGATAATATACGAGTCTATATGTAGGATATATCATAATCAATCTAGTTCATATCATGCACAAAAACATATTGAAAGTTTAATATTTTTTCACAATTTCAAAGCTTTCTAAATGCTGCTGCATTTTGTATAATAAATTTTGGTATTCAATGTTTAAAGAAAAAAAACATACATTTACAAAGAGCATCAAATTTTCAACCATATTTCAGACTTCCCTTGCTTGGACTTTCTCATTAAACGGATGTTGATCCCAGCATGACCTAATTCAACTTAGACTCGATATCTTCACATTTTACGTTTATACGTTTTAATCAATCGAGTAACCTTCGAATGGCCATAACTTAAAAGCATCCTATGCGCTTTATGTTGATGCATTTAAATCTTTATGAGTTGGGGTACAAATATTGGTGAAAATCGGACATGCATACCCTTATAAATATTCAAATTTTTATAAACGAAGGCAAATTAATCTGTTGAAATCCCTATAATTCTAGGACAGAAAAGAACAAAGACCAAATTTATTTTATGTTGCTTCATTGCAAAGAACTTAGATTGTAAACCAAACGATAAAGGTAAAACATTTAGATTTAATGTATTTTGAACTGTTGTAATTATATTTATAAAAAGAGCATACTCAAATCATTTTCCCTGACAACATATGCACAGATATTGTGCTCTATTTATACTGTTATTCTACACAATTATTTTAATGATCTTTGTCAATTATAGATAATGAGAAGCAGAATGGAATAGTGAATGGAGTATAACCTTTAAATTCATGCGTCGAGCAGAATAAAGCCTAAAATAAAACCATGCAGGCATTTCGCACGCTCGCGGCCGGAAATATAGCAATACATATTGCGTAAAATATAAAGTCCCTAAGTCCTAATCAAAATCATAGATTCCTCACAGATGATAACGACAAAATTGGCGACAGAAATATTTGAAGTCCCGGATATACCTTTTAATTCAAAATCTATTTTGAACTAACCTATTCAAATTGCATTTTTCTTATCAATAGGCATCCCACACAAAAAATGCCATTATTTTTCTTTAAAGTTTAATTTTAAATCATAATAATTTTATCTAGTAAAATACCGATAAAGAGTGTTTTAAAGTGCTCATTTCAAAACACACACACCTCCCTCATCATTTTTTAAAATCCGATATATCAATTAGTGGGGTGCCTCTTTTTATATATTGACGTTTTTCCATTTTTCCGCTTTTTAATACGTAAAAGTCACACGTATCGGGGGTGGGTCTTATTTGCTTATCCAATATGACCAACTGTTAGATGGTCATATAAATGGCTGATCACAATCATAAATTTTGAGAGTAGGAGTCAAGTTTTGAAACTCGACTCTTTAGTACCGACCATTTTTGTGTTGGTATTGCCTTTTTGAGTGATATTCGGGTGGAAATCGTTTTCTTTTTTTTCTTCTTTTGGAGCGCAAACACCAGTAAGTTATTTAAACAATTATTAAATTTCTATTTATTATAACATTATGTATTATTGATTTTAATAATAATTAACTATTAATTTCATAAAATATACGAGAAGAGGAGTCAAGTTTTAAAACTCGACTCTTATTACCGACCATTTTTGTGTTGGTAGTGCCTTTTTGAGCGATATTCGGGTGGAATCGTTTTCTTTTTCTATTTTGGAAAACGCGAAACACGTAAGTCTAATTACTTGGATTGCAATAGTGCAATAGTTTGTTTGTTAAACAGTTTATTTTGCGATTTGGCAATTAAATTAACTTAATAAAATAATAACATTTTAGATGGATTCTATTTTAAATAAGTCAAAAATACATACAATTTTAATTAACATGACATGATATCTGCAACAAAATGTATTGTTAAAAAAGTAAAATTTCGAACAGTACAATGAAACTATGAGTCATATTGTAATGTTGAGTAACTAAATGGTTCATTGCAAAATAGAACTTAGCGGATTTTATTTGTTTTAAGAACTTCGTTTCTAAACATAAAAACATCAACTTGTGAATTTCATTAGGTTTCATTGCGTTTCATTTTATACCTTGTAATTTTATTCATTTGTTTGTATAAATATTTTTTTAAACAAATAAAACATATTTTTAAATAACGTTTCAGAGCATCACCATGAGGTTGTGGTTAGCGTTGCTGCTACTGGCAGCCCTTGCTCTGGCCATAGAAGGTATTAACTTTAATCTTTTACCAACAAAAATATAAAAAAAAAACAGATATGAATATATTTTTTGGAGGCAATAAAAACAGGGCAAGTATACTTTCCCTTAACAAAATTAAGCAACAAGTATACTTACCCTAACTCAGGCAGAGCAAGTATACTTACCCAAGGGTAAGTATACTTGCCCTTACCGAATACAAACCCTGTAACATATACAAATTGTGAGGGAAAACTTAAATTAACACTTATCTGAACTTTATTCTGTCATCAATTAAGATAAATTCAAATAGAAAATATTTTTAAAACTTTAATCCGTTCACATATACCCGAACTTCTCATGTACAAATTAATTAAGGCAACGTTAATATAAAATACAAGATCTTTTCTGTTTTCAACTCCCTTGCACGCATAAGTCAATTATTGTGTGCTTATGTTTTGTAAAAAAAAGTAAAAACAAATGTGACAATAGTTTATGTTTTAGTCGGTATTGTGTTCCGCGTTCCAAAACGTCGTTAGACGTTCCGAAATCTTTTTATTTTGACGTATATTTTCTTTACGTTACTCTTTCACATGATAGGGCTGATATATACATTAACATGTTAAACTCTCAAAAAACTTAGGCGCACATAGCCCTATGATAAGCAATACTTGATTATTATTTATTTATACACTTATGCTGAACATTTATGTTTGTAATTTTTGGGTGCTTAGAAATAAATAACTATATAAATTGAAAACCAATCAACAAAAACAGATTTTTCAAATTCCGATGTTCCCCCCTCCCCCTTTACATCTATTATTGGTACCCCGGGAGCATATTTCGGGAAGCGCCACTTATTGAATAATACAAAAAAAAAGTTTTAGACTAAACTTGCTTTTTGAAAAAAAAGAGTATATGCATGATTTTATGTATATTCTATAGCAAATGCTTGATGCTTGGTGTAGGTGCTTGCTATAGATGCTTGATGAAAATAAGAGTTAAAGCTTGATTAAATGTCGATGTTTCGGGTAAATTAATGCCTGATAAAAATAAAAATAGACACTTGATTTGGTGCAGCTGCTTGCGCTAGATGCTTAATGAAAATAAGAGTAAATGCTCGATTTATAGTTGATGCTTGATGTAAATGCTTGATGACAAATAAAAATAGATGCTTTATTTGATGTAAATGCTTGATGTAATTGCTTGATGTAAATACTTGATGACATGCTTGATTTGATTTAGATAATTGATATAACTAATTTATAAAAATAAAATATAATGCTTGCTTTGATGTAAATGCTTGATGTAAATGCTTGATGTAAATGCTCGTTGTAAATGCTTATTGCAAAATAAAAAGTTGATTTTATGTAGATGCCTGATGCTTAATGTTGATGCTCACTCTCGCTAATGCATGTTAATGTTTACTTTTTGATATTTTAAAATGGTATTTTTTTGTTCACATGGTGTATGTTTGATATTTTTCAGCTTCTCCGAAAAGCAAGGATAAGTCGGCCAAAAGTGCCGAAAAATCAAATGAATATGCAAAGTCAGCAGAAAAATCAGCCAAATCTGAAAAATCAGCCAAGTCTGAAAAATCAGCCAAGTCTGAAAAATCAGCCAAGTCTGAAAAATCGGCCAAATCTGAAAAATCAGCCAAATCTGACAAATCAGCCAAGTCTGAAAAATCAGCCAAGTCTGAAAAGTCAGCAAAGTCTGAAAAATCAGCAAAGTCTGAAAAATCAGCCAAGTCTGATAAATCAGCCAAGTCTGAAAAGTCCGCCAAATCTGAAAAATCAGCCAAATCTGAAAAATCAGCAAAATCTCATGAAAAATCAGCTAAATCACATGAAAAATCAGCAAAATCACAAGAAAAATCAGCTAAATCTCATGAAAAATCAGCTAAATCACATGAAAAATCAGCTAAATCTCATGAAAAATCAGCTAAATCTCATGAAAAATCTGCCAAATCAGAAAAGTCATCGAAATCAAAGTCTTCATCTCGATTTTCAGCTTCAAGCCCGATAAGGATTGCTGATATTATAGGCAATGACGATGAAGCAAGTACATGTGAGTTTAATCTATTTTTAGTTTTGATTACTTATAGTTACAGTTTTATATGGTAAAGGTTAAGGGATGATACATAATTTAGTCCTTTAAAGAAAATATGCTTACAAGAATATTTCCTAAGCAATGAAGAGGGCACAAGTAATTTGTTTTGTTTTTTTTTTGGTAACGAAATTATAGTTTTATATAAATAAAGTTTTACAAGTAAATGACACGTAATTTTGATCAAGCAAAATTATGTTTCTAATGAAGTTAATGTGATTTTCTATCAGAATCGCAATGTATTTTGCTATTCTTATGGAAACTGCCTCCACATGTTTTAAACTTGATTATATTCATATATTTTAACATAAATCAATTAGTAAACGAAGGGCACTCCACGACCAAATTTTTACAAAGTGTTTATTTGAGTATAAAGGCACTTGTAACATTGAAATATGCAAAAATAAATATTATTTCGAAAAATATTCTTTATAAAAAGGTGTTCCTATTTTAATAGCTAGCTGGGCTCACTGCGCTCATCTAGTTGGCTAGAATCATAAGAGGAACACCTTTTTTGAAAAATGAAAATATTAAAACTGGTATATATGACCAATGTTTACTTGTACTTTTGTTATTATGCCTAGCTAGATATCTCTGAATAAAATTAAACCCTAAATTGACGAAAGAATTTATAAAAATCGACAAAAATCTAAAAAGGTGCTTATCTAATTCTTCTAGCTAGAAGGTCATTTTTAAAAGTTTGTAGCTAGATAAAATTAGAAAAGGAACACCTTTTTTGAGGAACACCTCTTGGGGTGCTCTTCGTAAATGTTGTTTTTTTTTCTTGCTTGATTATTACTCCATGTAATGACACTGTGTCTTTTTAATATATCATTTCGCCATTTGATTCGTTCATTTATATGAACACTTAACATCTGGGAGATCATTCCTTAACAAACTAAACTGTTATAAATATTAGAATCTATCAAACGATGTCACTCAGGCGTGTCCACCTGGAACATTGTTGAATGACGTCATCAAAACCTGTGATCTCGCGAGACCAAATGCGTCGCCATTTTATTTATTTTTTGCCATTCTGTATTTTTCAGGGTTTTTTTCGGTGAGTGTTTCTATTTTTTTTGTTAAGATTAAAGTTGCAGTTCCTTTCCATTAATCATATCAACTATGTTGTTTTTATCCACAGTTTGTGCTACAAATGGAATCGGTCTTTTTGCCATTCCAAATGACTGCACCCGTTTCATTCAATGCGACGCTTTTGGCAACGAATTCACTCATGCGTGTCCAACGGGTACACTTTGGAATGACGTCATCAAAACATGTGATCTCGCGAGACCAATGCGGCCATTTTGTTTATTATTTCAAAATTATATAATTTTATGTTTTTCTGTATTTTAGATTGGAGTTCAATACTAATTATTAATAACCATATGTTGCTTTTATTTATAGTTTGTGCTACACATGGAATCGGTCTTTTTGCCATTCCCAATGACTGCACCCGTTTTATCCAATGCGATGCATTTGGCAACGAGTTCACTCACGCGTGTCCAATGGGCACACTTTGGAATGACGTCATCAAAACTTGTGATCACGAGACCAATGTGGTTTGTGGTGATGTTGGAGTAGAAGAACCGGCGTGTATGCAGAGGCTGGGTAAAAAAAGTCACAAATTTATGTTTTATTTTTATTTACCTAAAATACCTCATTTATGTCAAATTTGATTAAGGTTCACCGGGTTAGCATGTTACAATCAAGTGAATAAGGGATTATATATAGAAAAATCAGTGTGTATTCAGAACCTTGATAAAAAATTATCGAATAAAATCAAATCAAAATAATAAAGAAAATATTCAAATCATCCATTAATTTCTCAAATATGATTAAGGCGTGAGAACTCGATTGGTGTTAGAATTAATGGGGCATTTGAGTTTTAAATGAACCTGATTCTGAGAGGCTAATTTGTGATGATATTTGAATGTTGAAATTAAAAACGTATGATTTTATAGAAAAGATAACTGTATATTTATAATTATTTATAATTTGATAATCAAAACATAATCATTTTTTTATTCATGCATGATTGTGATAAAACATATGTGGTTCAAGGTTACACTCATTTTTAATAGTTATGGTGTAAGGCAGCGTCCACGCAAACAATAACGCTCGAAAATGAAAACTCGAAAACCGAAAGCTCGAGAGTTACTTTTATCTATAAACATAGCAATTTATCCCTTCTGTACGCGCTAAAAACGTTTTTTTTTGCATAATTTTCGAGCTTTTGATGCGGCGTGAACGCGGTTCAAGTGATTTGAATCATGATCATCATGACATTTTAATAAATTGAAAATAATCAACTTCAAAAGAGTTGGGTCAGGAAGTCGTTGCCCGATCTACTGTGGATGAAGCGCGCCATTGGACGTACGTCGATAATCAGCCGTTCACCCAGGCCGGAATTATACAGGTAAATAAGCTATTTTGCTTATAATTGGCTTATATATTGCTTATATGCTGTTTACTCTGTGTCAAGATATAATGATGATTTTACTAAATATCTCAGTAATCAACACACTGTTCTATTGAATTTATTAGCTTGATAATTAAAAGATAAGCTAATCTTTATATTGTGGTTTATATTGTATTATTTTATGCTTATACTTTGCTTACAACTCCTAAATACATTGCCTTTATTTGATTATAGACCACTAAGGTGTTTCTTGCAATTTTGCTTACATATTGCTTTCGATCTAATAGATAGATAGACTACTCTTAGAATTATTATATAAATAAAAGCTTATTTGAAACTGATTTGTAGGCCGTAAGCTTGCATGCAAAGACCGGTGAACGTCCTCTACGCGTTGGTGTCTATCGACTGGACGACCGGGTGTGTCGGTATACGCTGATTCATCAGTATGAGATAGCGCATGTACCACAAGGGTTTAATAGGGTGAGTGCCGAACTTGTATTTGGTAAATCATATTTTTTATAAAGTCATATAACATTAATTAGTTACATATATGTATGGATGACCATAACACTTTCAGATAAAAGTGTTTAGCAAGACGTTGTATATATGGATACTTATTACGTTAATATTTGATACATGTCGAACAAAAGGACCCATTGAAAAACAAATCAAATTTACTTTTAAATATCTTTGTCATACATCGAAGTTCTACGTGAGGCGTTTTAGCCAAGAACGCTTAATATTGAAGTTTTAACTATCTTATTATTCTTTTAAAAAAAGAAATCTTAAATAATATCGAATCAATTATACTGATGTACTCTTTTCTCATGGATCGATATCGCGTACAATGTACAGTAAACGCGCTTTATAACTTTGCCACTGCACGCCCGCATGCTTAACACTCCACGCCCGCACGCTTATTACTCCACGCTTAAATTCATTTTTGTCCACGCTCGCACGCCCGCACGCCTGCACGCCCGCACGCCTGCACGCTCGCATGCTCACACGCTTATGTATGTGTTTATAAAGGATACAATGCATAACCATTCATCATTCTGCTATATGCCTCGAATATCACTTGAGCAGCTACCAAACCAAAACTGTTATTACCTATTTTTATTCCCATATTAAGATTAAATTAACCTCCATATATCTTAATAAATATTAGTAAATGCGCTATATTCTCTCAAATATTGAATAGCACAGCAAAACATTTAATATGTCTATCGAACAAAAGTTAATCTGCTAGGGTAATTAAAAATGAACACTTATAAATGAAAACTCATATCAAATTGTTTTTAAACTTTAGAAAAACATTGTTTTAAAGCAAGGTGTTCAAAAAAATACTGTTTGATTGTTAAGAATTAATTCTTTATACATGAATAGTACAATGATTCATCAAATATAATATACATATTCTACATGTTCATGTTTATTTGTCCATGCCCGCAAGCTCGCATGCCCGCACGCCTGCACGCCCGCACGCTTAAAACACTCCACGCTTAAATCGAGATTTGTCCACGCTAAAATCCTTTCGTGCGCACGCCCGCACGCCCACACGCGCGTACAATGCAGAGTTATAAAGTGCATTTACTGTATGTGTTCAACATTATGTACATGTACATCATGAATTGATTCGATTATTTTATGTGTAATTGCCTTTTAGGACGTAAAGTATATCCATCACAAACAACCACATATAAATATAATAACTATGAACGTCTACCATTGCTCATTTGCATTTAGATTTTGGTTTCACGTGGACGGATTACGGCGTCATTAGTAACGACTTCTATCTTTCGCAAAGCAAAAACCTTTACATATTTGATGCTTAAAAGTGTTTCTTTTATTTCAGTTGATACACGTATATCGGACCCGCATCGTACTGATTTTGTAGTATCGATTATGAATCAGTTTATCAATTCAAAATATTTATTTAAGAGAAGAACATTGATTTGTTTACATTTAGATCGAAATCCCGCGGGAGGCGTGGCTTGCCGTGGAAGCGGGAGATCATGTGGGTTTCACGTAGACTGATTACGGCGTCATTTAGTTACGACATCTATTCTTCATCCGAGCTCATTTTGTTCTACATATTTAATGCTTAAAAAGTAAAACTATTTTTCACGAGATACATGTATTTAGACAGTCTTCATACTGATATAGAGCATTTTTAATGATGACCTCGCCGTGGAATACCGGTGATAGAGCATCTGTGAATCAGTTTGCAGGTATTTTTCCTATTAAACTGATTAAATGATCTCTTTAAAGCATTAAAAAACGATTTATTTGCATTTAGATCGAAATCCCTCGCGAGGCGTGGCTTGCCGTTGAAGTGGGAGATCACGTCGGTTTCACGTGGACTGATTACGGTGTCATTAGTTACGACCTCTATTCTGCATCCGAGCCCTTTTTTAAACATATTTTATGCATAAAAGTGTACTGTTATTTCAGTAAATACATGTATATATGGACCGTCATCGAACTGATTATGCAGTATCGATTCAACTTTAAAAATCAAATAAGCAATTAAAATGGGTAGCCCTAACCATGATATTGATTTGTGTACATTTAGATCGAAATCCCGCGGGAGGCGTGGCTTGCCGTGGAAGCGGGAGACCACGTCGGTTTCACGTGGACTGATTACGGCGTCATTAGTTTCGACATGTATCCATCGTCTGAACCGGCGCGCTATTGTGATAAACAGGTAGGCATCTGCGTTTGAATCTTAATATTAACAAGGACATAAATATATCACATATGTAACTAAAAACATGTGAAAACCTCATGGCAGCCTTAGTTGATGCTATTAAAAAGTTAAAATGCACATTGCGTAAGCGTAATAATGGACCTTATGCCATGTTATGTCACCGCAAAACAATGAACCTGTCATGAAGCTGCATACTCTATTATTGATTAAACTAATAGATGAGGACCGGACTTATAAACTCATTTCTAAAATTTGTTTATAAAAATCAATAGAACACTCCCATATATATCGACAAGTTTATATATTATTTTCATAATCATGGCACAGGCTAAATTCAACGAGGGCCAAACCAAGATCATGTCAACGACTCTTTCTAATCGCATCTACTCCTTCAAAGTCCACTATGATGTATATGCCGCTTACCTGAGTAAGTATAACTATAAAGATCACTTTTAATATATAGAAACATAAATGATAATTTTTTTGATGTTCATATGCTTATATTCTATGAACTATTCGAGTGAAATAATAATAACATATTCACGAATGTATTAGAAAAACAACATAAATGGATGATATATCGAAAGTGTTATTCGTTTGAAGGATTTACATGTCAATTTTAGACATATGGCATTTATATCAATAGATGCGGAGATAATCGAATAAAACTAAACATAACCAGGTGCATTGTAGTGGAATTTCATTCATTGTTATTTCACTTAATTTATTTACTTCATATATTTATATTTTAACTTATTTTATTCAGGTGTCGGTCCTGAGATTACAGAACGTCGATCAGTCGACACTGAACAATTCTACACGTTTATCGAAAACGAGGCATTTGAAGAAACTGGAATTATAGATGTGATTGAATTGTATTCCCACGCAAGTAAGAAATATGCATTGATTGATTTATACTTTTTGCAAGAATACACTGTTTTTGTCCTTATTACAAAATAATGTATGCATAATTTCAGACATAATGATGTGTACAATTTAAACAAAAAAAAAAACACATCATTTTCCTTATCTAATTAATTTTATTCATTGTTGCAATTTATATCAAATTTATGTAAAGCGAAAACATAATGCAAGGTACATGTGAAGTACATGTCTACATAATATATATGCCTTTCAAAACATATTTTACACAAAACTTGTTTGAGTAGCTGTTTCCTGCCATTATCTGCATCTTTATACGGCATATATATTTCGAAAATAATTTTCCTTAGCAAAGCGAAATAAAAAGTATGCACGCTTATGGTCAAAACAATTCCTAACCCCGAAATTCCGTTCATTTTAAGGTAACCGTGACCTTCGTGTAGGCGTATACCGACCCGGAAATCGCGAGTGCGAATATACGCTGATTTCTGAAGTTTTGTTTGAGCGATTGCCGCGTGGAATCCAAACTGTTAGTATAACAATTATCTTTACTTTTGTTTGGTCTCAAATAAAATAATACAAATAAAATTTCCAAAACATTACACTATACCCCCCCCCCCC